>OENM01002454.1:0-17426 GCA_900239745.1 Rotaria magnacalcarata
TGTCGGATCCTAAGCTATCCGGCATTTTCCGATTGTCGGATTTTACCGTCGGAAATCGTCGGATCCGACATTCGATAACTTCCTGTCGGAATCCAATACCAAGGAATCCGACGAATTCCAACTGGAACCCATCGGAAGTTGTCAGATTCCTATCGGAAAATATCGGATTACTCTAGGTTTCTGATGAGATTCGACAGGATTCGAGTTTCAGATCGTTCGACCTGGGAAATTGTTGTTATGTACGCGATGCTTCTCCAAAGCGTACATGCTTGAAAAAAGAAAAGAAGTGCTAAAGCAAATAGAAATGGGTTGAGTTACGTCGCTTTGTAATAAAAGGTAAGAAAAACAGACATTTGAAAAAAATATCAACTAAACCTTATCAGTTGAAAAACGTTCTTCCCAACAACAACAGTAGCACATCAACTGCTTTCAAATTTTCGATCGTGGTAAGTTATTAGGAAGAATTTGAAAAATACAATGCACAATTTGAAATATTATACATTGCAACAAGGGTGAAGGACACTTCGTCTCACCTCTTACGAACACCGGTAAATGTGACCGGGTGTTGGGAAATGATTTTTATTCGTAAAAATTTATGACGGTAGTTCGTAAACACCTATGTACCGGAGATCGTAAGAGACAGCAGGAAGATCTTAATATATTTACCGGATGTTCAAAATAGGGTATTTTTGCTATATTTAATGTAACACCCGAAGATCATAATGAACATCGTCGGGTGTTCGGAAAGTAATTCCAAGGGTACTTTAATATGGAGTTCGTAAAAGAATTTATAATGATATTGTAATTGATATCCAGACTTTCTGTTCTCATAGACAATAATATGTTGCATTTATTGATTATATTCATAATTTTATAAGTAGGAGATAATATCCTTTCCCTATCTATACTCTTTATACTATAGTAACTTAGAAGTTGAGTCTAGTTTGCATCTTTTAATCTATTCATCATACAAAGAGATGGCAGTAATCCTAGTAGAAATGAAATATTGTACAATTGAAAAAAGTCTCTACGTTCCGATACGATTGGCTACATAAGTAACTGGACAGTAAAGAGGAATCAGGCTGGGTGAATCTTCATAATGAAGAGAATGTACTTAGGTTTCATTTCCTATTCCTAGAGAATGATTCAAATGAATTGAATCTTATTACTCGCCTGGTCCCATTGCTACAACATCGAAGAATAAACAAATAGCTATGACGATGAAGCGTGGGCATTCATCGAAGTATGAATGAAATGATGATTTACATTAACACTAAAGTTATGAATAAATATGCAATTATTTCTTTTCTTTCAATAAAATTGATATTTGTAATAGAGTGTATTGAAGGAATTAGAAAAGCAATAGCTAACACTAGAATTATAATAGGGAACAGAAGTGCAAGCCTAATTTCTTGAATTCATCAAAACGTTCTCTATACATGATTTAGGTTGCGAGACTAGCATATCACTTCATACTCTCTCACACGTGAACAAATCTTAGCATACTTACGATAATTGAGTCATTTTTTTATTTACGACCTTCATGTCTTTTGTCATTACGAACATCCGGACATTCTGATTCCGATCTCCAGGCAAATTTTGATGTTCGTAAAGAGAAAAATTTACATGGAGTTCGGAATCAATTTTCAAAATAGCTTTTTCAACGATTATAACCATTGAAAAAGCTATTTTGAAAATTGATTCCGAACTCCATGTAAATTTTTGGATGCGTGGGGGTGTGGGTGTGTGGGTGTGTGGGTGTATGGGTGTGTGGGTGTGTAGGGTGTGGGTGTGTAGGGTGTGGGTGTGTGGGGTGTGGGTGTCCAGAACGTCAACACCCACATCCACACCCGTTTTCTTAGACATGGGCTGGGCAAACTAAGCCTACGTTTGCAAAATTTACATGTAGATAAGAGTAAGAATGAGAAAGGTTTTAAACACAGAGATATTGATAACGCGACAAGAGTAGAAAATGTAGTTTCACTTGTATCGGCAAATTCAACGTTTCCAAGATCGTTCATTACGACGACTAGATACAGCCGCATACGCGGAATCTACAACCGCATACGGAGAAATACGGCGAAATGCATGTCTGAGTATTACGATCGCATATATCCGTGTCGTATACGGTACGACACAAAGACCGTTTAAAAGTCGTGTCCGTCCGTATCATAAATAGGAAACTTCAGGATGTGCGTGTGGGTGTGGGTGTGGGTGTGGGTGTTGATGTTCTGGGCGCCCACACCCACACCCACACTCTCAAGATAGTCTTCGTGCTTCTCAACCTTTGAATTTAGGTAATTTAGATTTAAACATTCTCTACAAAATTATAAGAGACATCGGGCCTTCCCTTTTCGAATGAAACATGAAGTGTTTTTTCCTCATACACTCCCGATTTTCCCATAGTTCAACCTGCGTTTTGTAATAAGAGTCAACAAGTTAGATGAATGCTGTTACTAGCGATATGTATCATGATACCAACCGACAACGATGTGTTTTCTAGGGGTGTCAGCGTTCCCCGTTCCCTAGCATTCCGTTCTTAGGAACGGGAACGCATCTCAAACTGCGACTTTAAAGAGATTCCAAGTGACTCGAAGTTTTTATCCATTATTATTTATCATTTTAGTTCATGAACGTTTTCCGTTCTCGTTCTTAGGAACGAGAACTCAGGTCGCATTCCCGTTCCCAGAAACGGGAACTCGGATAGCGTTCCCATTCCTAGGAATGGGAACGGGAAATACGTTCTCACACTTAGGAACGGAAAACCCCAATTGAATTTCCTATCGAAAGGAATAGGAATCTAGAGATGAGTTCCCATTCTTAGGAACGGGAACGCGTTCTCGTTCTTGGGAACGCGTTCTCGTTCTTGGGAACGAGAATGTTCATCGCGTTCCCATTCTCAGGAACGGAACGCGAACGCGACACCCCTAGTGTTTTCGTAGATCGCTGATATCCTAAAAACTAACCGTCGTAGTAAGACGGCTCGCAGTTCATTAGAATAACGTGTTTCTAGGTATGATGGAAAAGTGAAAAGCATTTCAACTGAACGAAGTAACTATGTAGCCTTTGAAAGCACATGTACGAATATTTACTGTTGTTATTAGAAACAGTGACCCTAATTGATGATTCTACTTAAATCTCTGTTGCTTCTATGCTTTATTGCTTTCTATTATGCTCTCATTACGGTAATCTTTGGTCAGTTTCTCTTTTCCTAAAAAAGTATACTACGAGTTCGAGTCTCTTGTTGTGTATGATAGAATATAGTCCCATCAAGGCAGCGTCGTATGGCAGCAGAACGCGGTATTGTGAAACTTTTATGGTCATCAGACACAACAAAACAATCAGCGATGACAAGTTATCAGGACAAGTTTTACATAAGCGCCGAATTACAGAGGAGATTAGAAAACGCACATCGACTTAGATTTCACATGTTAGTGACATCGATCTGTTATCGTACAGATCCAACAATAGTCTGTATGATGAATCACTCGATGGACGATGCACTGCTGCTTTATCGTCAATTATTCTATTGCACATTCGAAGCTCAGCCAGAGTATTGTCCCACAACTCAAATGCTGGCTTATATTGCACAATCACCCTTAATTTCCATGCCTGTTATCGTTGATTTTGGTGGTGCATTTGAGACAGAGCACTTGCATCGAATAGCATGCGCATTTCCCAATGCTGAAATTTATTCCGTTGATGTTCTTTATCAAGATCTGGACCTCTTGTTATGTAATATAAATAACGACGAAAGCAAATGGTGCATAATACCAGTTTTTGATTCCACGCCTGAGTCAGAGCAATATGACTTGATCAACTGTCTACGCCATGAACTTAGAGGTAATCCATCTGTATGGAAGGGCATCACGATTACGGAACTGAATTTTGTTATGAAAGTTAACAGATTGCAAGTTTATGATCCATATGCAGAGGTTGCTGGCCTGAAAAATATACACTTCGTCGATTCCTTAGATAAATGTGACATTAAACCGTGCTTAATATTTATGGCTTTTCAAACGTATCAATCAACACCAAGCGAGGATTACTTAGTGAGAAATGGTTTTTTACAGCCATCATTGAGCGCATTTATTTCAAATAGTGGCGTGGATTTTGAGAGATCAATGAGCGCATTTATTACAAATAGTGGCGTGGATTTTGAGAGATCATTGAGCGAAACATTTATCAAAAATTGGGGAATACCATTCACAACAAGCGTTTATAAGAAGATATGTGGTGGTTCACATAAAGAATTTTATGCTATTGTTAATGACAATCATATGAACTTTAACTACGCTGATACTGCATTAGCTCAGCTGACCTCTATAGTTGGTGAAAGGAAACAAGTTCATGATTTAATACCTCATACATCTATTAGAGAATGGGCTGATAGAAATGAAGTTTTACGAATTCTTAACGAACAATTTAATCCATATCTGAAAAGTATTGGAGATATTCGAGGTACAGATATCTTCCATCGACAACGCTGTTCTTTATGGAGCTATAATTCAAATACAATCGATTTTATTGATTTGGATCTTTTGATTGTCGAACACAATTTTGAAACATTGACGGCGACAGTCGTTCAGCAATTTATTGAAGAACATTTGTCTAGTCTTTGGAAAGATCCAAAGTCCGATCATGGTGAAAATTCAACATTTGCAACGAAATTCACTACAGAATGTCTTGAAGAATTATTTGGTACCATTACAAATCTTCATGTTCATATTGATTCTAAAGATGTCCTCCAGCAATCAATTGAGTTCATTGAACAACTAAAACTTAAAAATCCAACATTTCATATAGAGTTTTCTATAGTCGATTCGATTCAGCCACCAATTGGATCCGAAATCATTCTTGTATTTGAATGCAATGAAAATTACATTTTGACCCACACTGACGTCAATGCTTTTCTTAAATACATAGTAGATTGTTCATCTCTACAAGAAATTCAAACTAAACTAGCAGAATCTGTTTGTTTTTCCTACATAATAAGTCGAGGACAGCCAATCATTTGGCGTCATGACCTGTCTTCTGTCTATTCGACCAGTACAGATCTTTCAATTCGACAAATCGAAGATGCACTCATGTCGCATGGACTGAAAGACATTAAAGTGGTAATTAAAAGGCTCAGATATCTAAATAACTATGAATTACCCAAGTACAGAAAGAACCAAGCCATTATTCAATTTAGCAAGTCCTTCGTTGATATCTCAAAACTACCAAAGGCACACGGAGAACTACAGCAATGGATGCACGATCAAGAGGAGTGTAAACTTACTGGACCATTCATAACCATCTTTCCTAATGAATCCAAAAATCCGATCGATTATTATCCAAAGGAGTCACCGAAGTCAAAGGTTGGATACGCCTATTGTCAAGTGTGTGAAAGTAAATTTGTACTGCATCAATGGAAATTTTCCCCGTATCAACGAACATAGTACAGTCTAATTCGTTCTATTGATATTCCTTGTATCTTCTTTATGATTAATTATTATTTGATTATAATGAGTCTAATAAACCAGAACCCAATGCCGCATTATAACACATTCTTTTCCTTCGAAATTCACGTATGTACCTACGCTTTTGCACGATGCAATTTGAGAGATGTCATAATATCCACAACTTGGGTATCGAGATGGGTATCCATTTGTATGCATATCTATGTTTCTCCAGAGCTGAGGAATTTGAGTGCATTTGGTGTAACGAGATGGGTATCGGAAATGGATACCCTATTGTAGGAATACGTGTTTTTATAATTATAAATAAGGAAACTTGAAGCTATGTTTCATCCAACTGGATACCCATCTCGTTACGCCAAAGGCACTCAAATTCTTCAGCTCTGAGGATACATAGATATCCATACAAATGGATACCCATCTCGTTAAACCAAATGGACTCAAATTCCTCAGATATGAGGAACATGGGTATTCATTTCAGTATCCATTTTAGATATCCACTTGAATGGATATCGTCACTGATATGTCGACGATACCCAATGTTAGGATATTATGACATCTCTGTGCAATTTAGTTTTATGCCACAAATGATGCGAATGATTCAGATTAATACAGCCTTTCTTGGTTGAATT
Organism: Rotaria magnacalcarata; assembly: GCA_900239745.1. Lineage (NCBI taxonomy): Eukaryota > Metazoa > Rotifera > Eurotatoria > Philodinida > Philodinidae > Rotaria > Rotaria magnacalcarata. Next base: position 6,092 of record OENM01002454.1, read on the forward strand.
AACAAAGTGTATAATTGATGTGTGAAGTTATTAATAGCAAAATTTGCTCTGAATCACAACATTGATTCTCAAGTATACATTCGAGCAACGTCGAAATCTAGTCTATAAAATTAATATTAGAAATTTTTTCTTTTTTTTTCGCGGAAATTGAGGGCGTTGGTGTAGGTGTGGATGTGGAATACAAAAGAGACACGATCGACACCCACACCCTCAAGATATTTTCTAGTAAAAATGAATGTTTTAATTTTTCCTATATAGGAGAATTTTAAATATTTCTGAAAATTTAATATTAACTTTATTCTTTTTATATTTCAAAAATACAAAGATTAAAGTGCACATTTGAGCATGGTTTCGTTTTCGATGAATGACATTTAGTACCATACCGTATTCAGTGGCGGCGGAGCCATTAGGCCTGGGTAGACTCGATAAAATATAAAAAACTTCTATTATTGTTTATTTTTCATATTTTCCCGATCAATTACATACTCTTAGATTGTCACTTATATTTCAGCGTTAGCGTCCATGATAAATCACATGGACGCTCACTTAGCATTCTATTGCGCCTTCTGGCATGCTTTTCTACATACTCGATATACAGCAGCTTTACTCTCATAGTATTTGTTTCTCTTCGCTTTGACTTTCTTTGAACTATGTATGTTTTATCAACTATGCCATATTAATCGGTATCTTGACCGCTGTTCAGATCTAATTCATCAGTTCGTTCTCGTGTGAACTACTATTTTCACTTTACAATGTAAAAATGACACCTTTTAATATTGCTGCTAAATCAATAGAATAAAAATGATCTAAACTTCAATTTGACGGCAAAGAAATTCTTGATAAATTCATATAATTATATATGTTTATAATCTACATATTATTCGAGCATTTAACGAATAAAATACTCATGTCGATGTACTTCATTACGTTCACTGGGAAGACAATCATTTCGAAATTCGATTTGTATAAAAGCTGGTTTTTAGCTCTGTTTTCAACATTATATCTATCCGGCACTAGTACAATTTGTCGCATGGCAATTCGTCGCATGATCAATTCGTCGCACGACAATTTGTCGCTTTCTGTTCGTCGCAGAAAATTTTCTTTCGTTCTGTTGATTGAGAAAAAAATTGTGACAATGAATTTGTCGCATCTCTCTTAATTAATTTTTTGTTTGTGTAACCAGATGAAATAAAATAAATGGAAAAATGTGAAAGATGTATACAATAAAAGATTGTACCAAAGTTACTGAGTTTAATTGGGAAAACGGATCAATAGAAAATGTTAATCAGATCTAGTCATAATAGAGCAAAAGTGAACGAAGAATAATTAGATTTGTCAGGCAATTAATGAATTCAACGTAATCTAGATCAGCGATAACGTTGAGCCAATGTTCTTATACAGTGATGATGTTGAAAGTATATTTCATTTCTCAATCTCAACATTTACTCCATACAACATTTCAAAAAGATGTCTCAAATCGAAAAACTCTTTTCTGAAAAAGGAAAACCACTGCTCCTTCATGAAAGTTACATCTACAGTGTAGAACGTACAACAACGACAAAATTGATTTTTCGTTGTCAAAATCGTGATTAAAAAGGTAAATTGACTTTGAATATCATCAATTAATTAATTCAAATAAAAATTATTTATTAATTAAGCACGTTGTCACACCAATTTATCCATGGACGGATTTCTCTCCCTGCCAACGGCACATTGTCATGCTCCACATCCTGATCGTGTTCCAGCTATCCAATTAAAGAACGAAATAAAAACTCGTGCTGCGATGACAGATGAATCATCCAGCTCAATTATTAACTCAGTCTTACGCACATATCCATTGAGTGCTGCTGGTGAACTTCCTAGAAGCGACGGACTCTCGCTCACGATTCGACGACACATTACTACTGAAACAGTCGATGTCAATGGTCGTTTACCAGAAAAGTTGCGAAAAACTTATCGTGATGAAGACTTCATCTTACACGAAGATAAAAAATTAATTATCTTTACAACGAAAAACTAATTTATCTATTTTAAAGCAAAACAAACATTGGTTCGCTGATGGAACCTTCAAAGTAAACTTTCAATCACATGTGTCTTTTTTTCTAACTTTCTTTCATGTAGAGGTCTCCCGACGATTATTATCAATTCTTCACATTACATGCGATGATGACTAATGCAGTTATTCCTCTCGTATATGGGTTGCTAATTGGTAAAAGCAACGATGATTACAATCAATTCTTCCAAAAAATATTTGAACTAGACAATTTCCAACCTAAATCAATTAGGACTGATTTCGAGTCTGGTACAATCAAATCAGTCAAAGGGATGCTACCTAACATTTTACACAAAGGTACGTTCTAATCTATTCACAAAAATAAAAGATAATTAAAACGTTTATTATAGGAAGCCTCTTTCATTTTTCACAAGCGATATGTCGGCAGGTTCAAAACAAAGGATTGGCAACCAAATATAGACAAGATGAGTGTTTTCGTTTAAAACTAAAAAAACTGATTGCTCTTGCTTTTGTTCCATTAGATGAAGTTACAACTGCTTTTGACTTAATTGCCGATCAATTCAATGATGACGCCGACGATTTACTCGAGTATTTCGAAAAAACTTGGATTGGTGAACCAAAAAGAAGAGGTAATTTTTTTCTTAATTCTTGAAAAATTTGAAATGTATTCGATATTCTTAGGAACTGGTAGAAAGAAGCCTCTATTTGATCACAAATTATGGAATATTCATGATCGTGTCATCGCTGCTACACCTCGTTCCAACAATTCCGTGAAAGGCTGGCACAACGCATTTGCTATTCGTGTCTCAATAAGCCATCCAACTATCGTAAAACTGGGAGAGAAAATTCGTCGTGAACAATCAAAATTTGAAGTGGACATGGCGAAGATTCTTCAAGGGCACAATATCAAGACGAAGAAAACCTGCTATCGAAAATTGGACGAGCGTATTACTCGACTGGTTAACTCATTCGACCGAACTCAACTGGATCAATTCTTAAAAAATATGGCAGCTAATATTACTCTTTAAGTCTTTTTTTTCTTTAAATTACTTTCTTTCTTTAAATTATTGTTTTTTCTTGAGGTTATTTTGTTTTCTTTTTTTCTCAATTTGTTCATTATTATATTATGTATTATTCACAAAATAAATAAATATTCACTCTTCAAGCTTTTATCTTTCAATAAAAAAAGAATTAATTAAGAGAGAAAATGCAGCGAATGAATAGAGCTCAGCATAGCGAAAGAAATTTATCTGCGACGGATAAAACGAAAGAAATATATATGCGACGAACAGAATGAAAAATAAATTCTGCGACGAAATGTCGTGCGACGATGTGTGCGGTCACCGAAAATATCGTATATTGGTTCAAACTAGAACTCTCGATGGTTTATTAATGAACGAGTGAAACCTTAAAAGGTTCAGTATCTTGGCTAGAACCATAAATAGTTCCATATGACACCTGATTTTTCCAGAATAGTACTTTAACAACAGACATCTAAGGGTTCTCAAGTCCATCACAGTCATGAAGTCTCCATGAATCTGAAACCTCAAAGTCCTCAATTGAGTCTTACTACAAAGACCTTCATCTCCATCAATACCATTGTCTTTCAATTAGGACTTCCGATGCCTGTTCGAACCCTATAGTATCGCACTCTCGCTATCTATAAAAGTCAGGATGCTTGTTAAAGTCAGAGTCCCCAAGTCTTAAACTCCCAAAGTCAGTGTTGAAATCAGTCTAAGTGTCAAATCATCCAATATTTAAATCACAGAAAGTCATAAACTCTGTAAATTCCCCTAAGCCAGACTTCTGCGATCAGTCGAGACCTGAGAATATAGTACTTCATCAGAATTTATTTCATAAAGCAAAATGAAAAAAAATACATACAATTGAACAAAACAAATTTCCCAGACAATAAATCGTTCAATGAATCTAAATAAAAAAAATAATGCATATAATTGAACAAAATAAACTCATCATATTATAATTCATTTCATCGATCTAAATCGGAAAAAAAGAATATACATGATTGAAGAAAATAAGCTCATTATATTATAATTCTTTTCAGGAATCTTAATGAAAAATAATATATTATGAAACAAAACGAACATAAAACTCTTTACTTGGCATATTTAGAAATCTTTCTATTTCAAAATAAAAATAAGATAAAAATTGGTAATTTATGTATAATTTTTGAGCTGCGCTCTGAAATCATAAAATAAATTCAATCGCAATGTATGAATACTAAAATATTTGAAACATGTGTTTCAATAGACGACTCTTATTAGGAACTTTTGTTTTAACAGTAAGGGTTGAAGATGAAGGAATATAAAGGTAAAAAATGGTGATCATCTGATCATACAATAACTTCGATGGGCACTTGAAACAACTTGTAAAATCGTTATAACTATATCGTTATTCGAATTAATCTTATGTAGCCAAATTGAAACAGCGTCTACATTCCACATTAGTGGATCAAAGTATTCATCTGTAATAAGAAAAAGCATAATCCTTAGTAATTTTCATGTACTGAGTGCACGCATCTTAGTTTCGATAACAATATCCAAGGCGAATAAATCCGACAACGGATCTTATCGAATCCTATGGGATCTGACTCTCTGACAAAATTCGATAGGATTCCTGGGCACGGACCTATTGTCGGTTCCGACAGAAAAAATCATTTTTTTATTCACGATCAAATAAGCGTTTTGTGCCACCAGAGCACAAGGGTGATTCGTTAGAGTTGGATTCCGTTAAAACCCAACACCGGATCCGATTGGATCCAATACCAAGGATCCGACTGTAGGTCCGTGTCCAGAAATCCCATAAGAGTTCGTCGGTTTTATTGAAACACATATGGTATTCGGTATATTCGCTGTCTGACCCTTGTCGGAATCCGATAGGATACTACAGTCGGAATGATTCTCCTGGGATCAGAGTGCTTTAAGAACCACCTTTATTTCTTCTTGTCGCATATCGAATTCAAAAAATAGTTGTGTTTTGGTACATTTGACAGACATGAGTTTTCTTTGGTGAATAAAAATGTATCAAGAGTAAATAAGAGATTGTCATACATTATTGGAACTTCATTGATGAATTTGCAGGTGAAAGAAAAGTATTTTGACTTGTTTATGATAGCATAGAGACATTTTAGAGAAGTTGAATAAATTATCCTGTTAAATAAGAATATACATGAAAAGGATTAAAAAAAAATACGCCAATTATTTTTTAAATAGGTGTTAATTTACTCTTCCTAGGTGTTAGGTCTCATATATAGATATATAAGGAAGGGAAGGGAAGGAAGGAAGGAAAGAGAGATATATGAAGAGCGAAAGAGATAACGCAGCGTCACTGATGTTATGTGATAGAACGATGAAAAAGATGATGACCTTCATGGGAATCGAACCCACACCTCCTGCTATCCGGGCAGTTGTCCTAAGCCAATTAGACTAGAAGGCACATCTTGTTCATCGTTGTAGCGTTAGTGTGATTCATCACTAACGCTTACACTAGGAGCTCAATTTGAATTATCTGAGTTAATAAAACTAAGTACTTCAAACTATATGACAACTAGCAGTCCCTCATCGTCAGATCGCAATTAATTTTATAACATTTGAAGTAAACAATACTAGACCGCAGATGCATGATACCATATCTTTTTATCAGCGTGGCACCTGCCTCTATTTTTATTCGAAATACAAAATAAGCATACGAAGAAAGAACAAGAACACAAAGAAAATAGAATAATACTATATGTATTTGTTTATTAATATAAATTAAATTTCGTAGGTTTTTAATAATTTTTTTATTAATTCTTTATTATATACAAATAAAGTATAAGTTAAATAGTATAAATACACAATTATAGAAAATAATCAAGTGAAAATAAGATTAAGCCACCCCCTCAAAGGTCGATTTTCGTCAAAGAAAGTTCAAATCGGCTGAAATTTTCAGGATATGTTGGGACTATAGCTGGTAGTCTACGATAAAAATTTCAGCCCGAAATATGCAAATTTAAGAAAGTTATACGGTGAACACTGGTCAAAAATGACCCATTTTCCATCCCAGTTATTTTGCCTTCAACTATGTTTTTTCAAAAAAAAAATTTTACCATTCGATAGAGCATGCAAAGATGCAGGGCATGACGTTCTTCGATTTTTTTAAAGTTCATTTATAAGCCGAAAATTTTTGCACAAGTAAAAATCCTTCAAAAAAAGGCCAAAAAAATGTATGCAAATTTTGTAGGCGACCTTTTTCGGGCATAAAAAAATTTTTTTCAAAAATCAGAGAACGTCATGCCCTGCGTCTATGCATGCTCCATCGAATGGTAAAAAAAATTTCGAAAAAACATAGTTGATGGCAAAATAACTAGGATGGATGTTGGAAAAACATTATTTTGTGGAAAAACGGAAAAACATTTTTTCGAAGTTTTTGCTGTTTTTTAAATTTTCTGCAACTTTCACGCGTTTTTTGAGGAAACATACCTAACTTGTCCGACGTAACTTTTAATTCTGCACACGCTGAGCCCTTAATTAATTAATTAATCAGTCATTAGAGATCAAAGACCTAATTATACTGCCGCTATTGACATAGTGGATCTCTCAAAGATCACTAAAAATTTCGGCCAAAAAATGGTCTTTGGAAAAAAACCTTTAGTGATTTTGAAAGAGCAGAACATGGGCTATCACCCCATGGTGTTATCTCAATTTTCAATTTTTTGATGAAAATCGACATTTCTGGAGGGGGGGGCCTTAACAGCACCCTCTATAACATTCACATTGAAGTGGGTAAATATACAGCCGGGACCACAAAAAAGTGTTCACGTTCAGAATCATGAGGATTTCGCTAAGGAGGAAATCAAAACCAGCAAAAATTGGTCGGGGGGGGGGGGGGGGGNGGGGCGGAAGGTGTTCAGTATAACAGGATTTTCATAAAGTAGGGATGTTCAGTATTAGAGGTTTTACTATATATGTGCATTAAATTCTGCGGAGTTTGGTCGGGTAATAAACAAAGCTATGATATTTCAATGCAGCTGGCAAGTACTACACTGTAGTCCTCATAACTGGACAAAGAATTTCTTATGTCAGACTATGAAATAGAAATATTCGCGATGGTGCTCTAGTGATCAATTTTCAGCTGTTATCAACATCTCTTCGGTACATTCCAATGGTTTGTACTACATAAATGCCTATGAGAAAAACCAAATCATATAGTCAAATTGCAAATATAAAAATGATTCCCATTAGGAAAATCAGCATATCTTCCTAGATATATTAAATTAGTTTATACAATACTAGATAAAAGTGATTAAAATAAAAACGCTGCAATTGAACTCACCCATAAAAGAGCTATAACCCACAACAACTTAAGACAAGAACTAGCCTGTGTAATACGTATAATAGCTACTAAATTCCAGATCACTTGAAATATCAGACACTGCAACCTGAGTCATATTATTAGTGAGAAATATTACTGCATTGGCAACACAGTTTAATTTACACTTTATTTTTATTTCATTTGAAATTTGCATTAGAATGATTTCCATCTGGTGATTCCCCTTGTTGAAATGACATGTAGCTATCGTTGAAGCTCTGTGCACAATAATAGTGTACTTGAAGAATAAATCAGATGTTGGTAGACGATGACTAATTAGTGTCATTTTTTTCCTTTATCTGTTTAGAATGATATTGGAGTGGATGCAAGGAGGTTTTTGATCAGTTTCTTCGTACCTTATCTTTTTGTTCAAAAAACGAATATTAGAGATACTAATTCAAACAATATACATACCGGTAGTCATAAGATATTTTTGAGACTCGAAATGTAGAGTATATCAATATCAGACGATATCGCCCTTTTTTTAATGATAAAAGGAATGATTTATTGACGATCAAATTGACAGTAGTGCTTAAAATACAGTCGTTGAATAATTCCATCGTGTGCTTGATATTCTGCAGGACCTACATTATAAGTCTAGTATACAATGATGTAAAATAGTTTAACAACCTTCCATAGGCGGCGGAACAATTTCCCTCTAGGGTAGGCTCAAATTTTAAACTAAATGAGATAGGGAAGCGGCAGGGCTGCCATGACCATTCTCACTTTTGAAGGAGACAGTGTAAAAAATTTCTTCTTCAAGATGCTGTGTTCAAGGATGTTGCGACCTCGAGCACCCAAAAATTTTGAGCGCGAGTAACCAGTGTTGCCAGATCTACCTGATTTTGAAAGTCTTTCAGGATTCTCCGTATTTCTTTTCAAATTCCTTCGGGATTCACCCGAATTTTTTCTGAACTTTTCAGGAATTTTTTCTCGTTTTTCTTATTGGTTTTTCTCAATTTTTTCGGAGGTTTTTGCAATTTTTCGGATTTTTCTCGATTGTTTTGTATTTTTCAGAATTTTCACATATGAATTCCGGATTTTTGACTTCATCATCTGATAACACTGAGGGTAACTGATAAAATCGTGCTTAAGATAGTGTAAGTTTCATTTTGTGAAATACAATGCAAAACAATTTTTCGAAAATAGGGGGTGTTACATCCACGTCACCCCTCGCTTGAGGAACCCTTGTGTAGCTGATCAGGAATCAGCACTGTAAAAAAAATTCATAGAACAATAAACCCTAGTACGTTTGGAAAGTCTTCCTAAACCCTTAAAAGGTTTTTTCGGGTTTGCTAAACCCTTTAAGGGTTTTGCGTGAAAGGGTTTCTGAGGAAAAGGGTATTTGAAAATAAAAAGGGTTTATTGTTCTACCTTTTATGAAAATGGTTTATTATTCTACGGTGCAGGGTTTATTGTTCTACGTTTTCGTGAAAAGGGTTTATTATTGTACGGTTCACAGTTTATTGTTGTACGTTTTCATGAAAATGGGCTTTTTGTTCTACACTGAAGGGCTTATTAATGCGCCCTTTGATGAAAAGAGTTTCTTAGTCTACGCCCAAGGGTATATTAATATGCCTTTTCTTGAATAACGTTTTTTATTCTATTGTGAAGGGTACACTGTAAAAAAAAACGTAGAATACTAAATCCTAGTACTAGAAGAAAATTTTTCGAAACCCATAAAGGGTTTCTGCTTTCTTTGGAAACCCGACGGGTTTATGAGACTAATGGTATTTGAAGAAAAAAAGGGTTTGTTGCGGCGGAATTCAAAGAGAAGGGTTTAGTATTCTACGGTCAAGGGTTTATTGTTCTATCCTTGCACGAAAACGGTTTAATATTCAAGTCAAGTCAGATCAAAATTTTTTATATCGGACATGACTTCATTTAACGAGGCGGAAACGACGGATTTCGGATTTTGAAAATTCAACAATCCAACGGCAATGTCCTGTTACAAATGATGGAATTTTGTGCTGACATTTTTGCAATATGTAGGCCTCGTGGTTCTTAGAATATCCTGAGATTTTCAGCGCAAACGGATGTTTTCTGCTGAAGTTAATGCGATTGCATAAATCAAGGGAGAAAAAACTCATTCGACCATTCCGTGCCATTCCTCAATATTCCCAGCCATTCAAAGGTGCCACCCATTCCCAGCCATTCCTAGTCATCCCCAGTCATTCCAAGCCTTTCTTAGCCATTCCCAGCCATCCCCAGCCTTTCCTAGCCATTTCAAGCCTTTCCTAGTCATTCCCAGTCATTCGAGTGGCTGGGAATGAGCTTTTCCATCTTGACGTGAAGTCAAGTCAAGTCATATCCAAAAGTTTTTCTATCTCACCTGACTTGATTTCACTTCACTCGGTAGAAAAATTTTTCAATCAAGTTAAATCATGTCACGTCAAGTCAAGTGATATAGAAAAGCTTTTTGATATCGCGCGACTTGACTTGACTGGTACAAAATGTTTCAATTAAGTTGAACCGAGTCAACTTAGATCGAAAACTTTTTCCAAATCACTTAACTTCATTTCATTTAACTTGATGAAAAAATTTTCTAGCAAGTGAAGACAATCCAACTGATATCGAAACGTTTTTCTATCTTACTTAATTTGATTTGGCTTGACTTGGTAGAAAATTTTTTTAACCAAGTTGAATCAAGTCAAGTGATATGGAAAATGTTTTCGATCTGACTTAGCTTGTTTAAGTTGATCGAAAAAAATTTCCATATCACTTAACTTGACTTGACTTGGTAGAAAATTTTTTCACCAAGTTAAATGAAGTCAAGTGATATGGAAATTTTTTTCGATCAACTTAAATCAAATCAGAGCGGAAAAAATTTCTATATCACTTGACTTGATTTGACTTGGTGAAAACATTTTCTAGCAAGTGAAGCCAAGTCAAGTGAAATCGAAAAGTCACGTAAATGTTTTTAAATTTAGATATGGTCGAACGTTTGGCTCAACAACGGAAAGTATAACATTTATATTTAATAATATTTATTTTATTTAGATATCGTCAAGCGATTGGTTCAACAACGGTAAGTATAGCTTTTAGTATAAAATTATTATTTTTTTATTTAGAGCTTCTCGATCAATTTATAGAATGGTAAGTATTTCCTGACCCTTCTGAAATCCATCTGAAAAGGATTATAAAATCAATATGCCCTTTCATGTGTCTTTGGAAGGGTTTAGGAAAATAATAAACCGTGAAAAGGGTTTATTGTGCTTTACACTAGTGGCGTAACCAGGGGTGGGCATGGCAGGGCACCGCCCTACTACCGCCAGCCTTTGCCCTACCATCCGGAAAAAATATAAAGATTTCTAAGATTTCTGTTTTTTAAATGTAATGTTAGTTATAGTTACACACATTTAAAATGCCTGTTCGAGAGTGGCATCCCTCTTTTTATAATTATTCTAGCTAAATTGATTGATTTTGGGAAAGCGCATACCTTGACTAGTGCTACTATTAATCAAATTAATGAACTTCGAAGTGGAAAAGAATTTTCTAGACTACTTGTCGAAATAACTGAATTTTGTGTTGAAAATAATATTGATCTTAGTGTTAACGTTAATAAAACCACAATTTCAACAAGATTTAAAAATTGTTCAGTTACAAGTACAATAGGACAATGTGAAGAAATTGATAATGAGAGTGAATATACGGATTTTGATTTCTATCCGGTAATTGATTCTATCCTTGTTGAAATGAGTAGGGACATGACAGTTCAGTTTTAGTTCCGATCAAAAGAACTGTTCGAATAGGTCTCATAAGAGACGCCTATATCGATATAGACAACATCCCAGTGTAGATCCTATCAGTTCTTAGATTTGAGAACTGTTATACCCCTAGAAATGAACGATCGTTTAAAATAAATTTGAAATTTCTTCGAGGTATCTCATCTCTATCACTCGATAGTTCAACATTTTTAGAGGTGGGAAAATTAACAGATATATTTAGTGT
>OENM01002455.1:0-17406 GCA_900239745.1 Rotaria magnacalcarata
CTGAATGTCTTGCATTTTAAGCACACCTACACCCAACATGCTCATAGACCAGTAATAGTTTGACAACATGTTTCTTTTTCAACACATTTTACCGCGAATAAATTCAGTGGATTTTCTTTCTTGAACTGAATAAACTTACATTATTTGAACATTCATAAGAATCTCCATGAATTCCAACGATTAGTGATAAAAGAAATAAAAGCAAAATCGTTGATACTAACTAAAATAAAATCAAAGATACTGAAGAATAAGATGGTTTCGAAAGACACCTCGAATAGATAAGAAAAACAACGAAGAAAGAGAGATACGTTATTCTCTATTTCGTGATATAATATACAGATGAAATGATCTGGCAAAATTACCTAAAATATTCTCATAGAACAGAAGGAACATACTTTCAACGAATCGTTGCATTGAGAAACTATGAATAATTCTATCTCATTCAATACACAATGAAAATATTCTATGCTAATCTTGAAAATACTGCGTTTAATTCTCATAAAACCAATTAAAATGATCACTATGATCAATTTAACTTGAGAATTCGATCAAATAAAATTTAATTAAACAATACCTCATCAATAAGATCACTGAACCAACATCGTCCCTTTGAAATATAATCATCATAATCTACTGACTCATGAAAAGCAGACGGTTGTTTTTCACTGGTTATTTCTAAATGCACTATGCGAATATTTTTTTTATAACTGGGCCAAATATTGAGATTGATATATATTTAGAATCAGTGGAATTCCAGGAACAATTTCTCATAAATTGTAGGCTGGTCATTTTCGAAAAACAATGAATAGGTAGCGCACTGTGCTTACCAGGTATAGGTATGGGTGAGATAGGTGGTATGCTGGAATAATGTCGAAAGGAAAAATGTCGAAACATACATATTAAAGGGGAAAAAAGTCGAAAGTGAAAAATAAGAAAATAATGATGTCTCCAGTATATGGCGATTCTAATCCCATTTAGTTCATTGTTTTTTCTTATAATTTTACTAGTGTAGAATTTTAGTCAGTATTGATAGGGATGACTAACTATTAATACAAGCAAAATGAAAGAGTTGAACAAAGAATTATTATGTAACTAAAATTGTACTGTCATGGCTGAAGCTTTCGTAACTTTAACTAGTGAAATTCAAGCAAAATTTCCTTCAATTTCATTTATAAATTCAAATAAAGGAAAACCTCTACTAGTGACCGATGATTATACTTTTAAATTGAATAAAACAACAACAAGTACTAAATATTGGATATGCACTAATAATGGTTGTGCAGCTAAAGTGCATACTGATTTAAATAATGGATTGATGAAAACTGTTGGCTATCATAGTCATCTTCGAGAAAAAGAAAAACTTGAGGTTAGTGAAGCTCGTGAAAAAATGATATATTTAAAAATACATTTTCTCATCCTTAACATTCCAGCTTAACTTCATACAAAAAACATACATTATATTATTTACATTTCTCTAAAATATTAACTGACAATGCTTCATGTCAATATAATTTTTTCGATATTTTTCCTCTTCCTTCTTTCTACATTTCTCCTTTCGAGATTATGACGGCCAACCAGATAGGTGAAAGCATTTGAAACTTATTCCCACCTAATATCTGTAGATTTGAGATAATTCATCTACCGACACCGATTTTCACGGTCGCTGAAGCCATCTGTACGTACCACATGGACTATTTTGGCCTAGTTTCCAGGCTTAGATATTCATCGCAACCATGACGCTAGTTATGATACCAAAAATATCGTGAAAGTGAAAAATATGGTATTATTACGATTTAAAATGTGACTGACTTTTCTGTGCAATTAATTTTTTATTTGTCCCAGAATAAAAAACTAACTTAAAAGTGCATAAATGAATTGATTTTAGAAATGATGACATGAACCACTCACATCAGTCAGTAGATCAGTTTCGCCGTATTGCTTAAAAAAAACTGACAATACGGCCTGTACATACTGAATGGTATATCACTGGTTCGAATCACATGAGTAATACAAGATTATAAAAGTGCACAATGACTCATATCGAGCTGGAAAAAACCCTTCGGATTTTCACCTCTGATCTTTACCATCGTAGTTGTTTGCCTTCGATAAGAATGAAACGTATTATTCGTTTGTCTTTGAAAAGCGTCTTTTAACATTATCAAGGTGTACGAAATCGTTTTCTGTTGTTTTGAAAATAATGCGTATCGTTGTATTTTAGTCGTTCGCTTGACAAAACTTTATCAACGGTGAAACCTAATATATTTATATGATTCATTTTTACAAGGCATAGCAGAAAAATATTTTAGTTTTATTTCTTTCGTTTGCGCAATTAACATTGTTAGTAGCAAAAATCCAATTGATCATTTGGTAAAACTAACATTGCAAAGGACAATGGTAAATGCATTTGACACTATTGATTCAAATATAGAACTCATATATAAATTTCGCTTTGACAATTCTGATAAACATGTTCAACTTACTCAACAACAACTTGATCTTATCCCTTATTTATCTACTCTCGTCGCAAATGAAGATGAACATTCATCAATTGAAAATTTTATCCGTGAGTATATACTAAAACCTCCAATTTATTATTCTCCATTTATGGCTATTCTTCATACAATTACTTCCGATCAACCGTATAATCTATTTAACAAATTAGATGAAGATGAAAATATATTGGATATACTACAACTTTTTAATTATCTCGATGTGAATTCATTTCCTTGCCCGTTGATAGAAAGAAAATATTTGTTTCAATTATATCCTACTACTACAATTATTGAACAAGAAGGTATTGAATATTATGAAGTAAAAAATGTCTTAGAAGCACGGAATACAGCTGCCGAATTCGTTATAGCGCTTAGTCAGAAGAAATATAATTTGAAAGATATTAAAACAATCGAACGTATATTCTCTTTCCTTATAATCATTTTCTCACATACGGATTTCTTTAGTTCACGATTTCGTCATCACGCATTAATAATAGTCAATGAATATTGCTTATCTCTATTCTCCACAAAACAACAAGTTCAATTACCTACCATTCAACAAATTGCTAAAAATAAAATTGTTGATTCTTGGGTATATCTATTTAATAACGAGCAATTGCTTCCTGAAAATTTTAAGAATGATTTTCCTTGGAAAGGTGTTTACAAATCAATACAAAAGAATAAGACCAATGATATTCTAGCATGGGATTTACCTGAGATTGATCTACCGAATTTTGAGTTTGATTCTCTCGAAAGTTGGAATGAGCCTTTTCAAATCGAAGATATAGACATTTTTAGGTGTATACATGTACACTCATCTTTGTATTTCAAACTGGATTCAATCGAACAATCATTGAATATGTTTTTGGAAAGTGACGTTGAATGGCCATTGATAAATAAAAATCGTAATTATAAACATATTTATATGAGTGAAGCAGAATCAGCTCGATCCGGACGATTCAATAGTTTGCCAAAAAGACCTAAGGTCGATAAATTTAAGAATCGATTCGGTCCGAGAGATAAAAAATACCGATAGAAAACGTTTTTTTTGGTACTTAATAAATACGACAGGTTTTTGTCATTCTTTTCTTATTGTATTTGCGGATTGATACATTCTTAAAAAGAAAAGTTTTTCTTCTGTAAATGAATTTAAAAACTTTTTTCTTATTTCTATATTTGACCTTTGATTGAAGATAGTTAAATAAGTTCAGAAAAAATGTATATCGAAATTATTTTTCAAGGTTGATTATGAAGTAAAATTATTTTGTATCGTAACTCGATTGTAAAAGCTTAAATGAAAAATAGTGAATCAACATTCAAATTCATTCAATATATTAAATGAAAAAAATTAAAATTTCATAGTAAAATAGACATTACTTGTTATTACCAAATTATTTGAGTCAATAAACTCATATTTTAAATTTTGGCACTTCTCATCGATTCGTTTATTTCACTTGAAATAGGTTTCTTTTGTCATAGTACATGAAGTTCGAGGGTGTGGGTGTCGTTCTGACTATGGATTCAAAGTTATATGCACCTATATCGAAATTCACACCCACACCGTGTATATACGTAAGTCAATGTGTACATCAATTATATCTATGTTCACTGTTTGTTGGTTGATAATCAAATGAGCAAGCTTCAAATCGCTAATCAGTGCTCAAATCTAGCTTTGATGCTTAATCTCACAGAAAATAGCTCGACTACATATGACACCTGCTGAATTTTTTTTTAATATATAAAGAAACCAGATGAACCATGAAGTTCAAATTTGAGTGGTGGTTCGGTATACGTGTTTCGCAATTATCGATGTGCATTAAAATAGAAGAACGGTAAATAAAATATGATTTCAAACGTTGATTCTTGTTCATTCAATCATAAGTGTGATATACAATGCTTTCGGTCTTTTTTGTAAACAGTATAAAATCAAATACGTAACGTATTCGATTTTTCTTTTCTTGCTTTTATTCGGGTTTATATTTTTTTTTCACCAAAATAAATTTTCACTGGAAAATCGGTAGCATATAATGTTTACTTTTCTTCTACTGAATATATTCGATGATTTTGAAATAAATGGATTAACCCCAATGAACGTTGTCTTTTCTTTCCTGTCTGCTACTAGCAATACGTAATAGAAATAGCTTTCATATAATATGCCATTACAATGATCAAGAGCATGTCTGTGTCTATTTTGTCTCACTATTACTCTCATAACATAATTTTAGTAGTCCAAATATGATAAATACTTTGAACAGTACACAAACATATTAACCAGTTCGAGAATTTTTACTTCGTGCAGAATTAATAAAAATTACATCATTCGAAAGAGCGCGAAAAAGTGAGTATAGACTGACATTTTCATGAAAGGATACCCTCTAGTCCTAACCAAAAAGTTTATAAAAAGATTCTCCAGCAAGAACCATGTAAATATATTTTCTCTCTCTCTCTTTTTCTCTCGTTCTTTTTTAATGCAAACGCGCAAACTTTCACGTATAGGTGAACGCGGTTACTGCTCACTTTGTCGCACGACACTTCATCGCAGAACAGTTTGTCGCATGAGGATGTGGGTGGATGTGTTTCTGGCTTATATACACCCACACCCAAAACTCAGTAAAATAAAGCAACAAATTATAGTATACACTCTCCTCTCTTCTTCAAGCCATTATACCACAAAAGCTGTTGCATTAAATTAGTACCACACACATGGATCAAAAGTAATATTCTGTAGAGATAATCTTTCAGGCTATATCATTAAAAAGTAAGGTGGACTAGTTTGTTGACGTCTTGTTATACATTGATTAAGTCCGTATTTTCTTCAACTTCAAACTACTAGATCTCTTAATTTTGGCAAAGCTGAGTAGCAATTCATTACTCCTCTTCATACCGCCTACATATGTATCTTGATTGAACTACCGTTCGAAGTATCATTATTTTATTTAAGCTTTTAAAATTCTTAGTAAGTAATTAGATATTCCAATAACCAGACGTTTTTTTATCATCGAAAGAATTATTCAATTTCGAAATTTTCAGCTGCCGTGACAATTAACAAAAGGTTCTTGCCGTGTGTCCGGGGAAGAACCTTTTTAGGTTTCGTACTCTTTGCTGAACCTTTTTAAGTTCGGTCTGGAACTGGTTTTCTTTTAGAGTACAGCTGCCGCCGAAGATTTGAACAAATTAAAATGTTTTTGCCGCTGCCACGGATCGGCCTGTCGGCTTACACCACTACTCGCCGAAATCCCAATTTAATTTACATACCATTGATTAAAGGTAAGTGTAGATATATTTTTATTTGATAGAAAGTGGTTTACCGGATTCTCATTGCTTCGATATTTTGTAGTATCAGGGAAGAGGAAATTTAATCCCGCGTATCCGATTGAACTAAATGGAATAATTTCACGAAACGAGTTTCGGCAATCAATTGAAAATCTGAATCAACAAATCAATAGCATAAACTATTCCCGTTTTATCCTGCAGGGTATTTCATAACTATAGACCTATCACACATTTCTAGACAAAAATCTTATTTTTATATCCAAAATCTATGATATGAATCTATTGATAGTATGAATGTATAGCTATACCCAAGCACTATCAACTTCCACTATCTATCGGTTTTGTCTCATGCTATTTGCAAAAACTGAGAACTAATCGTAGCATAATTTATAGACGCCCTGCAAAACCAAGTGGTTTACTCTAATTGAACAATGTGGCAAGCTCTTGTTTCGGTGTTTCCCTTTATCCAACATTAGTTAAAGTTAATTTACTTCAAGAGTGAATATCAGAGGTCTCTTCTAGTTTTTCATCATTGTTGAGTCGACAAAACTGTTCCTGTATGAGTCATGCTTATTGAAATTTATGAAAGTTAATCGTATTCCTTGCAACAATCTGTAAAAACTAATTGTTGAGGCGTTTCGATTCGATCAAACAAATAGCTCTTGTAGCTAGTATGTTGTTAGTCAGTGTGTACAGGGAGCTTAAGCAATTAAGCACGAAGAACTCTGAGTCAGGCCGGCCTTCTGTCCAGAGCTATATTTAACAATAGATGCAGGAAAAAAATCGGGCCCTTGAAATTGTCCTCGGACAGCACCCCACACCGCAAGGTAGTCGAGAGGCAGGGTATTCTTCTTCTTCAAAATGATGAAATCTATTTGTTTGATCGAATCAAAACGCTTCAACAGTTAGTTTTTATAGGTTGCTTCAAGGACTACGATTGACTTTCATAAACTTCAATAAGCATTTTGATACTCACTCGTGAAGTAATTAAACTAACCGTAGCAAATGTCCAATAAAGAGAAAACCGAATAACGAGCTAATGTTACAATGACTGATTAGAAGAAGAGTTTATACATTCGAAATCGTAAACCTGTTGTTTTTGCAGGGCGTCTGTAACATTCATACTATCGATAGATTTCTATCATAGATTTTGAATATAAAAATAAGATTTTTGTTTGAGGGTGTGAGATGGGTCTATAATTATGAAAAACCCTGTATTATATACTTTTCTATTCACAGTTATTCTATCAACAGCAGTTATTTTCGGAATAGCAACTTTGGTGATGGGTGCAGGCTATAATATTCTCTATAGTTTATTATTCATGGGATTGATGATTTTAAAACTATCATGTCATAAGGATGCTGCAAGAAATCGTACTCCATCAAAAGAATCACTTGCAATGGAATCGGCCAAGTATTCTACAAGATCCCCACCATGTATCTGGAAATGGGAGTCATTCTGGGATGGAGAAAATAGATCCGGTTTTTATGCGAGACTGTCGAAGAAGAAAGGCGTGAGTATTTGTTTATAATCAATTTCTACATACATCCTATCAGTTGAAGCAAGCACATATACAAAGTCTATGGTAAACGCATTACTAAAAATTTTGAAAAGAAACTTCATTTTGTCTTACATTAACCGTGCGAGTACAATACATTTGTAAACATTTACATTATGTTAGATCACCGATATTTTTGTTTTTAGTTAGTGATTCACATTGAAACTGCTCTTGACTCACACAGCAGAAACGAAATGCATCAAACAACTGTAGTTATTCCTGAACCAGCTTCATTTGTTCCACAAGAATCTCGTGAGCCTCCACCTCCAAGCTACAATGAAATTTTACGAAGTATTTGCTGCGTTTGCGGAATGACTCGGTCGCCTGCTCTTGAAAAAGCTTGTTTGTTGTGTGGTTTTCCGTTCAAGTATTAGCAGACTCTTCGGTAGTTCGCATTATAGGCTCAGTGAATTTTCTCGTAATTCTCAAAATGTCACATATAAAACAGATTTTGTCTTTCTCTTGCTTACCTTATTTCTATTATCTTCATACATTTCTATTCTTTGAAATTAAAGTCTGAATAAATAAACACAATAAGCATATTAAAGAATGGAAAAGTGTAGATCAAAGGCCCAAAGGAAATAGCATAGTTATGATTCGGTTGCACTTATTTTTGAAAAATAACATAATATGTCCTGCTGTATATTATTGAGTTTTTGGCAAGAATATCCGTAAATCGATCGTGTCTATAATTTGCGAAGATATCCATATACGAATTATTTATGATTGAGAGAGAAAGAAAAAAAGGCATATATTACACGTGTTCTTTATTTAGTTGTCGGACTACGTTCAGCCATAATGGTATGTAATATTTGAAGAGATAAATATCAGCCAAGTACGACGGAGATAAGAAATTCAGTCGAATTCGATCAAAGGTTTAGCAATCTTTATTTTATTCAATTCGATTCGATTCGCTTTCCGTTGCTATTATAGATATGCGAATAAATATTGAATATGTATATGAAACAAGAACTATAGGCGAACTGATTCAATGCTGTACTGACGCGAGATAGTTGATGCACATTCATCTTATGAAACTAAAATGAATAATCTTTAATATGCTGAATAGTGAAGTGGACATCAAGCATATTGTTCAGCTCTGTAGCAATCATTTTATATCGATTTTCGGGTGTGGGGTGGGTTGGTGTCAGAGTGAAGATAGAGAGTACACTCACACCCCACACCCAAAATTTAATTTAGAATTTCAATCGGATAACAGAATTCCATACCAACACGGATCATTTATCCTGTGCATTGGTTAACATGGATTTCTCTGCAGTATTTAAACGAAACACATGAATATACAAAATTCTGAATTCTGTCTAGTCTTCAACTGCTGAAGATAAGAGAATTTCTAAACGATCTTGAACAGATCTCATGCTAAAAATTTGATTTAACCCACGAAGGAAGACATTTGATTGGTCGAATGATTTTGATCGATCAAATCATTCTTTGTTATGTTATTGATCATGTCTATCATTTTGATCAATACTGTCACCAGGTAAAAAGACTAAATTAGAATTCAAGTGAGGATTTATATTTTGCGATCGCTTAAATGAATAATATCGATGCCAATGATTTTAACTTTTCATCAAGAAAACTGCTTTGTTTTGTTCGATAAAAATTCAAAGGTTTCTCACCTGTCGTCAGTCGTCTGGCAAAATCGATGGTATTCAAGCATTTGTTCATATGATTTGGTAAGATAATTCAGTTACAGGTTGTTTCTAGTTTTGTTTCATAGTGGTACAATGGTGTAGACATCAACGTTGCGAGAGAAGATGATTAGAAGAAATGAGATCATTCCTTCATTATTTCAAAATTAGTGATATTTGCCAGCGAATGACAAGATGACATTATTCGTTTAACTGCAAAAGAATCGACATCGGTCCGACTTAATATTTGCTTTAACTCTGTTTTATCAATAAAAAAATGCGATCGATGATGCGACTGAGAGATATTGAAATACTCATTGTTTGAAAGGAAATTGATTCAAGTAAGAAAAAATGATGAACCCTTTTTGTCTCTTTCAGATTGATTTGTTCACATTATCTTCGGATCATTCAATTGCATCGAATAAGTTTCATTCGAGCAATCTTTAACAAACAAAATCCTTTCAAAATCGAATAATCGAAAGAATATTTTAATGGTATGTTTGAGGATTTCACTTTCAGTCGGCCAACGACATTTCGCTAATTAATCGAATTCGTAGAGATTTCTTTTCTTTTTCGACGAATTTCTTTGACAAATTTTAAGAATACCTCGATTTTATTGTCTATTGTTCCAATTAAGGCTTATTCCGTGACAATCAATACTACTAATCAATCCTCGTTTCTTAATGGTACTATCAATGATATTTATGATCGATTGCCTGAAGTTCTGGAAGTTTTCAATAAGCAATCGATTGTATTTCGAGTCAATCATCTATGGAATGCCTTATTGACTGCCCATGCCCAAGAAATGGTGCGTAGAATACCGTAAACGCCGCAAAAACGGTATGAAGCATTGAAAAACGACACCGTTTTCCATTAGCTCAGAAAACGAAAAGTATTATGTTTAAAACGGTAGCTGTTTTCTACCAAAAAAAANTTGTTATGGGCGACAGCGACTTTAGGGCAACAACATCGAGTGGAGCAAATGACGATGAAACAGCAAGTGACATACTAAGCATTAAGGTCGATATCGTCGCATTGAGTTGCTTAATTATTGCTGACCATTCTACTGTTATCAATAGTCTTAAGTAAGTGATCAAGGTTAATACTGAGAAACAGAAATACATCGAATTTTCTAAGATCAACTTTCCGCTATGAAAGAAACATATTAAGAATCGAGATTGAGAGAGAAAGGTGAAAAAATGCTCATTCTCATTCTTATTTACTTTTAATAGAGATCCCGATATTGATCTCTACGAATAGTTAAATCATCGAAGTAATTATTAGTAGTGAAATAATACGTTAAAATTTGAATTTCCTAAAATGATTGAAAGATCACAAAATACAAACACTTTTCTCTCGGTTAGTGTGACTTTACGTATCATTCTACAAGAATCAGTGAAGGCGGTAGAAAACACAACTGTATTGGAGTGCTTATATATGCAATTGATGGTTGAATGCCTTACTGATGGGCCATTCTCAGCCTGATCCATCGAACAATGCGAATATATTCGTACGATTGTCCAAATCTGTCAAGAATTTGAAAACGATCTAGCTCTCGGTTTGCTTGATCTATTAAAGAATACAGTGGAAGAAATTAATGGTTTCGATTGTAACCACAATCGTCACACAGATGCGGCATTGAATTCAGTAAGTATTTGCTTGTTCATCACTTATAAAATGACATTTCTCGATCTATTTTGTCTTTTCTCATCAAGGCGTGGTTAGAAACTCAACATCTTATTGACAACTTATAAAGTATCAATCAAGAATAAGTCATCTTTATCAGAGTATCTTGTGATTTTCCAGTAAAAAAAACAATCTTTCAATTTATATTCAGATATTCGCCACCCTAGAGCATGTACTGATTTCAGGGTACCCGAAAAAGTACCCTGCTACTAGTATGTCACAGGAACCTTCGGGTACTGAAGTACTTTAAAGTACTTTTAGGTACACATTAGGTACTCTGATGGGTACCCTGCTGGAAAGTGTCTAGTAAATGACTACTTGAAGGTACTGCTCAAGTACTCAAATGGGTACTATTGCACAGTATGTTTTGGTACCCTGTTACCAAATTGCAGTATGTTGATGATCTAACCTAATATTTGAGTTTTTCCATTTTTTTCTCTCAAGGCAATATATTACATTTTTTTGATTTGATTTAATTTAATTTTTCCAATTCTGAAAACTCGAGTAGGTCAAATTTCGGGTTCTGACCGGACTCGAGCTGGTCGCATCTCCATCAGACCACTTCAGGGTAGTCCGCTCTTAATTTACGATTAAGATCGGCATGTTCTCGACTAATAAATAGTCAAGAAATAATCTAGAAAAAAATAGAATGAAAATAGATTAGTTTCTTATGATTTGTCGAGTTGTTTATACGGAGTCGTGCGCGCAAAAGAAAACAGTGAGCAAACAGTCACTACACAGAACGCGACAAATCTAGGATACCCTGTAGAGCTTTCCTCAGTAAAATTACAGATACGGGTACCCATACAAGTACTTCTGCAGCGAACATACTGCCATGGGTACTCAATGCAGTGCTTACATCAGTATCATTACTAAGAATTTTCGAAGTACCCATAGCGGGTACCTTGCTACGGCTTTCTCAGTATATGGGTACCCAGAACTCAGTACTTTCTCTAGGGCAGATCTTCGCATTAAAGTTTCTTTTCTGTCTTTTCCTTGATTAATTATTTGAATAAAATCTGCTGAAAAAGAAATCTTGTGTCTTTTTTTCTAGATGATTGATTGTTCGATCGAAGTTCCCCCCGAGCTTTGTTGGTTGAATATTTGTCAATATTTATCAATAAGGGATATCGTTCAATTGTCATCAACATGTCGAATCTTACGCCATGTGTTATGGTCACGTCAATCAGCATTATGGATTTGTTTAATTCATCTGAAATTTCATTCATCTATTTTTTGTCAACCGATGAGAGCTTTATTCGATCAAGATGAAGATGAAGATGAAAGCATTGCTGAGAATAATCGATTTTCTCAAAGACTTTTATTTAATATCGAAGCATATGAAGTTCTACACGAACAGTTTCCTAATCCGGAACAGTGTCGAACTTGGCATGTTCGTTTTACTTTAGCAGAAAAAGAGAAGCGTGGCGTTTTTGCCTGGAGACGATTTATATTTCCAAGTTCTATTCCCTTGTTGAATTGTCCTGTTCCATTATCATCTAAATTATTTCGTTTGTACTATTATCGGCAAGCAATTTTTTCTTTCGTTTATTTCTCAATCAATCGAAATATCTATTGAAGGGAACAAAGACTTCTCTTATGAGCGATATCAGATTTTATGTAACTGTTAATACTTTTCTAAAGAAGTATATATCTTTTCTTTCTTTTAAGATTAAACAAGAAAAGTATCTTAGCACCGATTGGCGAAATTATCTATGGTTATATAATAATTAGATTATCGTCGTTGTTTATCCTTTGGGGACATGTCCTATCGAAATAATACAATGTCCAAAGATGAACGAAGATCAATGAAGATTGACAATGATGGCGGTGTTTCTATTACAAGGTCTTATGACTCACCGATGGCGCCTCTTATGACATATCTTTTTTGCGATAAAATTCCTCTATGGGCCGATTTGCTTCCAGGTCGTTACAATTTAATATGTCAAATGTGATTACGACGTCATTTAAGAGAAATTTTTATCATTGATTTCTTTGAATGTTCAATTTCGATTAGAATTGAAGGAAAAATAAAATCCTATTTAACAAATTATTCTTTTAGTCTGTCGAGAATTGTCCTAATGACGGTTATTTACTTGGTAGGGCTCCTATTGAGATTTGTTTGTTAGGCGATCGATGGAATACTCTTCGATATTCTTGGCTGAAAATGGTGGGGTGTGGGTGTGGACTATAAGTGCGAATGTCCTGGGCGGGTGTCAATCTGGGTGTGAGTGTGTTTAAAAAAAGACCTATCACCCACACCCATACCCTTTCTCTGTTTATTAATTGAGTCAATCATTGTTGACAATTTTTGAGTTTTCAGCCAGTGCAGTGAGAAAATGTCTTCGTTGTTGTCTAAACAATATGACCACAATAAGAGGAGCAGCAAGCTGCATATCAAATATTATGCAATACCATAAAACACGATGTACATTGTAATAAAGATGGAGTATCATTAGAGTATCCCGATGCAACCATGTACCTCATTTTGTCTTCCAAAATATGGAGCGATAGATTCTATTATCAAGTGAACGTACGACTTGTTTGTCTGTCTGTTTGAACAAATACTCTTGAATTGTAGCATAGAGTGGACCAACACTAAGTAATATAGTGACATGATAAATGAGAAAATTACGATTGAATAGATGCAATCTTGAAATCAATTGTTTGTATATCTGATGACCAGCAGTACTAATCATGAAATTGTTTTGAATGCCAAATACTTCTGCAGCTGAAAAAAGAGCACGGTGAGTTGAGTCTGGATCGAGTGCCTCCTAAGTGGTGACTAATTCGCGAAAAGGACGATGACAAGCATTGTCCATATCAACATAAATACCACCTAAGTGAAACAAAAGTATGCATCGAAACGAATCGATTCGCTGCATATCATATCGATAACTGACAAAAGTGTTCCAATAGAAGTGAGGCTCATGCTATCGAACAATCTTATCCATGTTAGCATGAGACCATCGACGATATTTAAACTCATCGACATTCATCTCCATCGCTGATTATACCGTTGTCATCCAAATAGCAGGTATCGTATACGTATGACACGTTTGATGAATCACACGAGGTATACGTCGTCGAGACCAAGTAACATTCGCATATCGAAATAGATCCATTTCATTTATAAAATTCTTGGGTGAACGACGTCGTAATGTATAGTATAGAATATGACTGATTAACAAAACGAATATGATGACCAGTATACAGGCACAGGTATATATTTTGGAACGCCTTCGTTTAACGGCCATTAATATTCTTCGATGTATTTCATGTTAAATATACTATACTACGCTATGATAAAGTGAGATTGAGTCAGAATTTTATTTTCGATCATTATTATTAAGGGTGGGTGTGGGTGTGAGTATGGGATAGAGCAATACATAAAATTTCTATGCAACCACACCCCACACCATTCACCGACTAAAATTAAAACAAAATGATTCATTGATCGATTTTATTTTTTATACGTACTATACATTACTTTCGACGATATATACCAACATAGCCCAATTAATATGTGACATAACGCATATCTTTTATGCTGACGCGCGTGAGATATGCTTGGTTGCTTTAAAAGAGAATCAAGAAAGATGCATAAATGTTATCATTTAGCTGTTCAGTCGTCATCAATCCTATTAAAGCAATCCTAATGTTTGCATAATAATAAATCCTATCAAACTCGAACAAAAACAAGTATTGCAACTGCGCATCATTTTCTATCATTACTAATCTTGAATATCAATAGAATTGCAATGGATCTACTGTTCATGTTGGTCGTCCTGGTCACAATCTGCATGCCATTGCTCACAGGACGCGACCAGAGCCGGGACAATACTCTGGAGAAAGGCAAATTTCTCTATGCCTTTCGGCATAAACGTCTTATAATTGTTCATTTATGATGTAAATTCTTTATTCTATGATAATTTCGACACGTGAACTTGGAAGTGAGAAAAAAAGTTGATCAATAATATTTAGAATTGTTCGTTTATGATGTGAGCTTTCCCCACAGGAAGACTTCTATTAATAAGCGTCAACATAACAGAATAGTTTGCGAGTACCAAATCAAATCATTGATTTGATATGTGAACTCCCTCTTTGCAACGAATTCTGTGCGTGCGCTTTAAATTCAAGAAAATACTTGAATAGAGCTACCTCGAATAATTCCATTGATGTGTGATCTCTGCTCTTCATGCGACGACTCAAGCAGATACACTACAAATTCGCAGAATAGCTGAAGACACTAGCCTGGATTTATTCATTGTGTATGTGATGTTTCGTCATGCAACGATTCCGAAAAACACATTTTGAAGTGAGACAATAATTATCTAGAATCTACTAAAACTATTCTTTTGTCATCTGATATCTCTCTTACTACCACATTTCCCATAACTACACTATGAAATGAAGAAATACTTGAAGAGAACCAAGTAGAACAATTCACTTCTCCGCTTGTATCTCTAATGTATCAATTCCAACAAATATATATTAGAGTAACACAATACTTGAAGAGAGCTACCTAAAGTTATTCATTTGCAATGAGATTTCTGCTCAACCTATGATTCCGACTAAAACATTTCGAAGTGAGGTATTAGTTGAAGAGAGTCGACTACAATTCTTCAACTCTTACGTAATCACTTACCATGCGATAATTACAGTAAATACAGTTGAAAGTGAGAAAGTAGTTGAATGGAGCTCTCTAGTATTATGCATTTGTCGTTTGTACTCTTGTCATCGAACAATCTGATAAATAAGCTTCGAATCAAACGAATAACTGAAGTGAACAACCTCCAACAATTCATTTGACATACGATCTCTCTTTACTTGACGTTTCGAAGAAATACACTAGGAAATAAGCGAACAGTTGAATAGAGCAACCTCGAATTATTCAGTTGTCATGGGATTTCTTCTCATACTGTAATTTGAACAAATGTACTTAGCAGTGAGAAAATAGTCTGAGAGCCCCAACTAGAGTAGTTCATTTACTTTGGAAACTTTCTCATGTGATCATTTCGACAGATATCATTCGTAGTATGAAATAATTGAAAGGAACAACCTATAATTGTTCATTTAGCATGCGATCTTTGTTATTAATAAGTTTTCGGTAAGCACACTACAAAGTGAAGTACCAGTTGAGCAGAACTCCCTAGAATCATGCATACGTCATATAATTCCCTTTTATCTAATGATTTGACTGAATACACTTTGAAGTAACACAAAGATTGAAAAGTGCTCGGTAGAAGAATTCATCAGTCTTGTGATCTACACTGACCCATCGATCCTGTAAAATATGCTTCGAGATGATGAAATGGTTGAAGAGAGTCCCGCAAAATAATCCATTTGCTATTTGATCAATCGCTGTTTGTTGATTCCGTAGAAAACAAATTAATGTTAGGATATGGTTGAACACAACCAACAAAAATTATTCATTGATCGTATGATCTCCGATTACAACAAGTTCAATAAGTCCATTGAATACATTTGGAATTAATGAAGCAATAGAAGAGCTCCCATTAGAAAAAATTCTTATGCCATATGATGTCTCCTCATCCAATGATCCATTAAATACACTACTAAGTGAGAAAATAATTAAAAAGTTACGAAACATCCTTCATTTTTCATGTGATATGCCGCCGTTAGCGATGAACTTTGAGATGATGGATTAAGGCAAAGAAATAGGTCATCAATATGCCAAGTAAACAGGTAGGCCTGTTTAGTTGAAAATATTCTGAATGATGTTAATGTGCACCATTTCTGTAGGAATAACTGCACTCCAGAGCAATCGGCAAAGGTACTACATGAAACACTTTACGCTAGTTCTAAAGATTTATATTTTTGTTTTACTAAGATTGGACTTTTCATTTTTTTTTCAATAAAAATATTTACCGGATGCATGGGATTTTGTCTTATCGTTTAAATTATGTACGAGAATTCTTCTTTCGTGAGTATCCATTGAATGTGGCGACTCAGTTATAAAACACTAATGCGCTGCTTTCTATGGATGTGAGCGCGCTAAAAAAGTCCCTTTCCAAGTAACCCAAAACAAAAAAAGTTCCGTGTTTCGCGTACTAAAATGTGTTCGGATGCTCTGGAAACCATGAGAAGTTTTTTCAAAGACGAAAAATGGGTTTATCAGGTCCTGCAATTTCCAACTGTTTTCAATAGTAGCAAAAATGATTCGGAGCTATCTGGAGCATGAAAACCCATTTTTCATCTTTGAAAAACGCTTTTGGAGTTTTAGGCACTCATCTGTAAAACCTATTTTAGTTTCAGAAGCTCGCAAAGTTTTCGTTTTGGGTTTACTAGGACATACACTTTTTTAGGAGACGGTGATTACCACCGATACTTGATTCATTCTTATTGTGACCCATTTCGATAGTGAAATCATCGGTATACTTTTTAGGAAATTGAATTACAATTGTAACAAGGCATAGCTTGTGCATACATACTGTCATTAAAAAATCTAACTGACTGCATTTTATTTCTCTTCAGTCAAAAATACGTAGGTAAAGTTTGCACTCGATTCGATACTTCTTGTCCCGATTGACTACACTGTAAAAAGAAACCGTATAATAATATACCCTTAAAGGGTTTCTGATACGTTGCACTTTCATAAACCCTTCAAAGGGTTTATTACTTTTGTTCCATACCCCAAAAGGGTTTTTTACTTTTACTTCATACTAGGGGTGTACAACTCACGCTCACGCTCATGAGCGTGAGCGGTTTTCGCTCGCGCTC
>OENM01002456.1:0-17354 GCA_900239745.1 Rotaria magnacalcarata
ACGACCTTTTTGAGTTTTTGAAAAATTAATACTACCGACATTTTTTGTTGATTCAAGAGATTTAGTTAAAAAAATAGATACATTTGTAGATGAACTAATAGTCACTGATGGATCAGAAGATACAAGTAGCTCAGATTGTTGAGATGTCATCATAAATGTGTTTCTCAGATGTTTTGTTAAATTGAATGAAGATAATTCAAGAAAGATAAAATAAGATGATCTAAAAAGAGTCACAGAAAATAAAAAACCTATGCATACAAAGGTAAATCACTTTCCGAATATATAATGCAGTTCGTTTCTGATTCTTTGTCTGTGAGGATACATGCACATTTATAGATGTAACCACAGAATGCGTGATATATAGATGTCTCTTGCATAACGTTTTTTATTCACATCGAACGCAATTCATAAGAAAATAGTTACATCGTGACTATACCCACAACGCAAGTGTATGCCAATGATCTCATACTTGCAATGCAACTATCATTCACTATTATTTTCTAAATCAAGTAGTAATTTGAGAAATATTTTTAGTATTTTCGACAAAACGTCATTCGACGAAAAGTCATTCGACCAAAAATTATTCGACGAATTAACATTCGACGAAATGTCGTTCGACGAAATATTATTAGACGAGCTGACGTTCGACCAATAGTCATTCGACGATTGGCTACGTTCCCCAATTTTGACCTAGAAAACGCGTTAAAAATCTGGTTTCAACAAAACAACACCATCCTTTCCGCGTTAAACTGTTTCTAACGATAAGACACGCGTGGGCTTTTGTTAACAAGAGATTTTTAAGGCGACTTCGAGGCCCAAATTGTAACATATGTAGTCGTGAAATCGTTAATTTTTATCGGTTTTTACATGGGACCTTTATCGTATTGATTGACTGAAAAGATTTCTGGATATCTCAGTAACTATTGCTATGGCATGGAATGTTTTATAGTGACAACTGCTCTTCTGAACGATAAAAGTACTCCATTGGCTTCTCTTAACAGCAACGACCAACAACTAATTAATAATCTTCTTACTGAATACAGCGATTCAGTTAAGTGGTATTGGCTACATGGAAAACGTATCGCACTTTTGAAAGGAAAATTGAAGACCCTTTTTAACCAACTTGGTTGTACTCCAGGAACCGATACACAACGCAGTATCGATGACTTGGCGCTAAAGTACAGACAAGCTTCTCGATTCTTCAGCACGCAAAAGCGAAATGTTTCTGAATGCCTGGCGCCTCTGTTGAATGAGTCAGTTCTCCATATTCGAAATAGATCCGACATTGAAAGCTATAAAAAATGAACGTCACACTGCACACCTGTGCAGGGCCACATAGTTGGGTGTGGGTGTGGGTGTGGCCTCAATCGTATATATCCATCCTTTACTTATCCACATGGGCACCCACCCACATCCTCTGTTGGGGTTGCGTGAGTAGGCTTTTGTAATAAATCCATGTATGAAACACAATTATTTCTTTTATTGAAAATATTTAATACAATCTATTTGCTTTTTGTCCACATCTTTCAAATGGACCACAGTTAACTTTGTAGGTGTCGTGTGTTTAATTACGCTCCAAGGATAGCTAATGAGATGGAGAATAGGATTGTTTTGAGGAAAAGGATTGACAATATACGGATAAATGCCTTTACGATTCAAATATCCACCAATATAAACATCATCAAGAACAATACATCCTTGTGGTACATGTGTATAATCAAAGATTGTTTCATCGAAACACTTTCTTCGGTAAGCAGCACCAGCATACGCAGCTAAATACCCATGCTTACAAAAGCTGTTCTTCAAATAAGTATTAGACCACTGCCATCCAATCTGATTTCTGAAAACAGTCTCACAAACAGCACCCACAGTTGAGTTTGTCGTTAAAGTTAACATTGTTTTAATAAAATATGCCAATAGTTGAGGATGATAAATAGTATCATCATCTACAGTAATGAGTATGGTTTCTGGACTTCGCTCTTCGTGTAAAACACCCAGCAGTTTAGTTGATGGGCCGTAGTCAACTGATTCGATAACTTTTAATTTTTTTCCTTCATACGTTTGCTGTATATCGATAATGGTTGTTGGTGACAATGACGATAGATTAAATCGCGAGTAGTTTTTTATTGGTATAAAAAGATAAATTTGGTCGGGTGGATAGGTTTGACGAAATAAACTTTGAAGTGTATCATCAATATATTTCAGGCGTGAGCTAAATGATGTGAAGGAGACAACAACACGTGGTATCGTATATAAGGATTTATTTATTGCAGTTGAAAGTATTCTATCTCTAAGAGAAAGCTGTTGTTGAAGACTTAAATTGGTCCATATGATCGAGGTAAATTTAACATTGTCACTTTTATATAAAAATGTTGATAAATAAATAGTCGAAAGAACAAGAGTCACAATCAAAAAATACAACCATGATCCCCCAGTTAACATTTTGAACTTGTTTTCCATAGTCAGACACAAACGTAGAATATATTTGTAACAGAAGTACGTCGGCTCTCAAAAACTAATTTCAGGGTGCAAACAGCTCTTAAACAAGAAGAGCGACACACGAATCAAGATTACTTCCACTTACTTTCTGTACACTTGTTGACAAAACAATAAATTCTCACACGTTATGTATTGGACAATATGTCTGGTCACTTAACTCTGAAACACGTTAAGAAAGATGAGCAAAAGAAATAACAGGGTGTGGGTTGCGACATATTGTAAATCAAAACATCCACACCCATTCCCACACCCACGCCCTTTATTTACTTCTTTTGTATGGAGTGATTTCCACAGTAGTTTGGTTCATTTCATCAGATGTTTTGCTGCGAAGTTGTGGATCTTGACTTCAGTTACAACTTTGTCCCATAGACCATTTCTGGCTATTGCTCCCTAACACAGTTATGTGACGTAGTCGGATAATTTTGTATTTACTTTTAAAAATAAATAGTAAATAAAAGTCAATACTTTGTTTACATCCCATAACTTTGTTCATGAGCAGTGTCGAAAAATAACCTTGAGAGCAAAGTTATAGCTGAAATCAAGATCAGCAACTTCGCAACAAAACATCTGATGAAATGAACCAAACTACTGTAGAAATCTTCAGGGTGTGGGTGTTTTAATTTACAGTATGTCGCAACCCACACCCCACGCACACCCTCACCCTTGACGGGCACAATATTCCTAATACTAACAATGACGATGAGAAAAAGAAACGAACGTACGTGAGCTTTTCTCTGTCATCCTGGTATGTTAACGCCATTTTCTAGAAAAGGAGGATTTTGGAGGATTATCATTGAAAATATTAAGGAGGATCTGATGTGAAAAAGGAGGAATATAGGAGGATTTCTGTCTTCTCGAAAAAATAAGACTCCTACGTAAGTTTGAGCTTATTAGTATTCTGAATAGATTTTATTAAAACATTTAACTAATTTCAACAAATGTTTATGTATAAATTTTAAACAAAAAGCTCGAAAAAGCAATCACTTAGAACAAAATATAATAAATGAAAGCAAACAACTGATTATTACAAAGAAAATGATCTAACTGTAGTGTACCATTAATATAAACATTAGTATTAGTCACAATAAATACTTTCGTCTTGAATTAATACTGGTATAGTTTGTACAAAAGAAAACAACTTTATTTCGAGTTTTCAATGCTTTGGAGGTGTAATCATCAAGAAATAAAAATATTCGAAGGTAAAATAAATATTTATGTATAAATTCTTAATATGTAGCATTAAAAGACTATCTAATTACAACTTGCGTAAAGCGCAATACATGAAGAAAACAAAAGAAAAAGCGAACGACATTTATACATATAATAAATTCATAACTGTGTTACACTCTAAAAAAACAGCTCTTTACCGAACCCCCAAAAAAGGTTCTGGAGATTTCAAAAAGCATCCAAAGGCGTTCAAAGTATCAAAAAAAGGATAAAAAAAATCTACGAAACCTTTAATGGTTCTTATCCTGGATACACGGTACGAACCATTAAAGGTTTCATAGATTTTTTATCCTTTCCTTGAAACTTTGGACACCTTTGGATGCTTTTTGAAATCTCCGGAACCTTTTTTGGGGGTTCGGTAAAGAGCCGATTTTTTTTAGAGTATAGCTGTTTGTTTTGTTCTTTTTCTCTTTCTTCCTCTATCTTCGTAATTGCAATTGTAACTGTATTATCTTTTAATGCTACATATTAAAAATTAATAAGTGATTGTTCACATTTCTATCTAATTGCATAAGATGTCTATTCTATAGTATTAAAAACTCAAAATATAATTTGATTTTCATTGAAAATTAATACCTTGTCGTGTTAATGCTAATATGAATTACTTGAAACATCTTTTGAATTGCTGACTCATCAAAACTTTTTGCTTGAAATATTTAAAATTTTGATTCCTTTTATCTTAAATGACAAAAGGAGGAAAAGGAGGACCATTCTCATACCAGCTGTCATCTTGTGTTATAAGAATAATCGATCATATTTTCTGTCAAATCTCGTGAGACATCGTTGAGAAGCATGCACATTGTCTTAAAAACCCGATTTAGGAAAGTTCTTTGAAAGAAAACGAAAGTCTATAGTGATTTAAAAAATCATCAAGTTGTTCTAGCATTGTAGCGTTTGAGATAGCGAATCTTTGTGTCAGCGGGATCGCATCGAAATTCCATTAAGATTTCTAACGAATCAGGTTTTGGGAACCCCAGCAAGAATGACTGGGACTGCCGATTTACCCCTTTTGACTCTATTGTTTCTAATTATTTTACTGTATTTCAAAACATAAAATGGTATCGTTTCTATCTATTTATCTTTATCCACTCACACTCAAACCTGCTTCCATTATTGATTTGGTGTTGTTATTAAGCATACTGTGAAAACAAATTATAAAATAGTATTTGAGATTCATATAATCATGACAAATATGCAAAAACGAGATAATCGATACTTTTTTCTTCCTAAGATAGATCAAGAAACGTGCCGGATCTATTAATCAAAACGAGATCTCTAATTCTTAAACTAACAAAGCAGGGGTGTGGGCGTGAAGGTGAAGGTGAGGATTATGAGTTGTCTACAAAATGCTCACACCCATACCAAAACTTCATTAAAACGTAGTGTTCTTTCAAGTTGAAGTAATTTTTAAAATCAATCGTTTCGTTGATATACCCAGGTCGGACAAAATGATCAGTAAACGGTCGTAAACGACGATAATAGAGCAAAATACGGTGGTCGTAACGGCTGATCGTTTGCGAATGACAGTATACGATCTTGATACGGTGAAATACGACAGTATTTTACGATGATCATATACGAAGCACCGTAAACGGCATCGTAACTGGCACCGTAAACGGTACGTATTTTTCTTGTATCTGTAGAATGCTCTCAGCAGACGCACAAAACACAATTCAACGGCAACAACGTTGTTCCTTAATTTCTGCTTGAAAACTACCAAAAACATTCTAAATTTCCTAAGAAATCGACTTCAATAAACAATATAACATAAATCCTCGATTGTGGNTTTATCGATGCGCTTATTTTTTGTATGTGGTTGTGATTAATTCATGTAAATGGTTTCTAGTTGTTATTTTGTATTTACATAACTAACGTATTATGAGTAGTGATATTGATTCATGTGATTTAAAAAATAAAACTTGCGATTGCGAATTACAATGAAAAAGCACATTTTGTAAATGCACTAATAGAAAAAGAGTAGATGGCGCAGGACACGCAAAAGTACGCGCACCATTTTTTGCTTATGTCACATATCGGTTCGCGCACCGAGCGTGACGTTTGTCACGCGTACCGATGGGGTGTACGTCATGCGCACCAATATGCGTACGTACGCGCACCAAGACGCACGGGATGACTTGGGAATATGAAAATCTGCTTCGAATAAGATTTAGGTACGGTTTGAAACTCAGTTTTAGAGGGTTTTACGGAGTTTTAATCGATTTTTTATTTTCCTTTTCTCTATTGATCCGTTCGAAACAATGATACGTAGAAAATTCAAAAACATTTATAAGTTGAAGAAGATATTCATTTGAATATTCCAACTTCTCGGATCTTTGCTTTTCGTGAGTACGCAAGACACTTTAGCAGCATGATGACATTATCGACCTCTCTTTTCATTTAGAAAAACATAATGCCAAGTTTTTTTAATACTTTTTCGACAGGAATTGTTTGTTCTTTCTATTTTTAGATTCATTATGCTTTGAAAATTTATGAATTTTTTTTGTCTATTTGCGCCTCTCGTTGCTTACTATTTCGACTTCCCATGTCACTTGTCCGATCATGGAAAATAGGTGAAAGTTTAAATAAAATAAATGTTTCTTCTTTTTTGTTTTAGTTTTTCTAATAAAAAATGCTTTTTTAAAACGAAGAAAAAAGGAATTCGAATATTATCGTAGTTTATAGGCTTCACCAGTATACAACAGCAAGTTAATATGACGATTAAGCTGCAAATAAACTACCTATTTATGGCCGTAAATGAATCAAAATTCGGTCCGTAAACGACTACCATAACTTTCATAAACGATCGTATACGGCCGGAAATACCCCGTATTCTTGTCGTTTATGGTAGTAAACGACGCCGTAACGATATCCGTTTTGACCGAACTGGGATATTAGTGAACTATAAAACAAGAAACTGACATATAAAAAAGAACAGTAAAAATATCAACATGAGAATTTACTATTGATTGTTGGGTGAAATATTTGGAATCGACACATGACTGCATACAAATGAATCTGACATCGAATCCTATTGGATCTTATCAATGGGATGTGATCAGATTTAAACACTTGGAATCAGAGTGTTGTTGGTCAGTTCGAAATATGGCAGGAATTCGTCGATTTCATAGAAATTCAGATCAAATTCAATCGGATCCAATTGCCGGAATGATTCCCTTGGGACGTTGTATTCTTACTGATGAGAATTTGGTTAACTCGGAATCCTTTTTCCATTAATTTTGTGTATGAGTCAACAAGATTCAGTGATGTGATAGAAGGACATACATAGAGTATTTGTTGGATAATGTTCAAAGCCAAACAGATACATTTGAATACAGTATGGTCGGAAACAAGAAGGTTTTGAACCTTCGGGTTTACAATGATCCGAGAAGTTTAGCAAAGAACCTCACATTGGATTATATTGAGTATACGATCAGATGATACATTTTCATAGATATCATCTAATTTATGAGATGCATTGATAAATTTATGATCCATTTGGTCACATCGACCAAGAGTCTCTTCGAATTGATCTTGAAAATACGGACAACGGATCACCGAGCCTTCATGTTTAATATCTAATGAAAGAAAGAAATGCAATTGTAAGAACCAATGACTACCATGATTTCACATTTAAACATCAAAAAGTTTTTCATAATACGAATAATTATGGAATTTTTAAAATCTAAATTTGTAATGTATCGACATATTCAACAACAGTTCATAATAATGGAGTTACAAAATGAACAATTCGAAGTTTATGATTGATTTACTGAGAATGAACATAGTGATTCATTCGAAATATTCATAATTGACATCAATCTGAAGAAAAATCAATCATAAACTTCAAAATTTTCATTTTAAAATTCTATTATTATATTTTGTTGTATTTATCTTTCAATTATAAAACTCTTGTCTGCTCACGAATAGGTTGTGTATGTATGGAATGTTGATGTTTGCTCTTTTGTTCTCTTGACCATCATACAACCAGACTTCAAAACACTTGTTGGAACATTTTCATGGGTAAATTGACCCTAAAAAAGCTTGAATTTGAACCAACAATAATCTATGTTTGGACAAAACGATAAACTGAGAAAATAGTATGTAATAATATGACCATTATCTGTACACCGTCCTAAGTATTCCCCAGTGAAAAATATTCGCTGATTTCAATCAAATTATTGTACAACAAAATCCAATCCACAATCGATTGATAATTCTGAGTATAATCAACCACTACTTGACCCAAACTTGATGTCATTGCTAGCGCAGTAGGAATGAGCGTGATTGAAATCGGATTATTTTCCAGTAAAATACGCATTGCCAATCGATTGCTAAGTTGAGATGTGCAGCAAAATAATCCAATTTCAATCAAGTTAATGCCTACTACGCTAGCAATAACATCAAGTTTGGGTCAAGTAGTGGTCGATTATGCTCAGAATTATCAATCGATTGTGGATTGGATTTTGTTGTACAATAATTTGATTGAAATCAGCGAATATTTTTCACTGGGCTCATTATTCAATTTAAAGATGAAAGCAGCAAATTGTGTTGCCTTTTTGTGATTTTACAAAGGCTTCACAGATTTCACTCTTTGCTTAACGGTCAGGTTTTCTATTTTTTTTCTGTACGTTGAAGAAGTTTCCCATTCGTGTATTATGTTTTCATAGAATTTTTGATCATTTTCGAGGATTGAATAGTTGTACTTATGAATTCGATAGCAACTGACTCACGTACTTCTAGTAAATATCACAATAATCTCATCAATCATGGATTTATTATGCGCATGCAAGAACACGCATATACTTTGAAGGTGAGAACGACAAAAACAACTGTGTATTTGGCTCGAAAGTATTAAAGCAGAATGACATTTTCAACGAACGATCACTAATATAAATAGATATGCTATGATATTTCATTGTTTTAACTACGTATCTAATAGGGCCAGCGGATGATGTTGGTGTACAGTATTTTTACGCTATTCTTATCATTGTTGACGCTCGATAGATGCTACGGAATTTCAAGCTCTATTTCACCATTTATCAAGTACAAATACTCAACTGTACTCCAAGACAATGTAGCTGATCTCTGGTGGACAGTAGATGATGCTGAACGAGAGATCACATTCGAACTGCATGTCAAGACTATGGGCTGGATCTCTTTAGGCATCAGTCCAGGTAGATTTCTATTTAAATTTGTCAAATGATAGCTTGGGAATTCTATATATGACATCCAGCTGGCGGCATGAAAGGTGCTGACATCGGTGTTGGATGGGTTGACAGTATAGGCAATGTTCATTTTCAAGTATGATGGATGTTGATTATCGCACAGATCACCACAATATTTTATTTGTTTCTCTCCGTATTCTTCGAAGGATCGATATGCTAGTGACTTTGCCAAACCTGTCATTGACAATACAACCACTGACTGGTTTGCTATTCGCGGTCGTGAGCAGAACGGATGGACAGCGATTCAGTTCAAACGTTTGCTTGACACGTGTGACTCGATGGACTATCCTATCAAGGTATAATGTACCAACAATTAGTCGAGTATCTAGTTCTCAAGAGAAGAAAATTATGACTGCGAATACAGGTGCTACATGGTTTCTGCTAAAAATAATATACATTGGAAAACAAAATAGCACTCATAGTTTTTGTCTCTCCTATAAATTTCCAAGGATAAGCATCGAGCCACGATCCGAACCGAGCTTGATATAAGTTGACAACGAAACTTGATGAAATATTAAGGGTACCTTGAACTTCGGTTATTATTGAAGAATTTTCGAATGAAAAATCTTTTTAATCCTTAATAAAATATCGTGTGATAAGTAGAAAGAAAAATACAAAAAATAGGAAAGACAGCATTTTTATGTTAAAATTCTTTTAAAAAGCCATGATACATTGGAAATATAGCAGAGAACTTTTTCAAAAATTCTCGAATTTGAAATTTGGAGTGTATGCGAGATCTAAACTATTTCTTAGTTTAATAGGTTTTGTGGATACATTTATTTTATGATGATTCTAATTATTACATTAGAAGAAAATTGTAATTTAGCGAGAAAGATGTTCAACAAGAAATAAAAATAATACTCTTAATATGAAC
Organism: Rotaria magnacalcarata; assembly: GCA_900239745.1. NCBI lineage: Eukaryota > Metazoa > Rotifera > Eurotatoria > Philodinida > Philodinidae > Rotaria > Rotaria magnacalcarata. The sequence goes on from OENM01002456.1 coordinate 9,826, forward strand.
AGTTATAAAGATAAAAATTGTATTTTGGATTATGCGAATGAAAAGTCAGGTAGTTACTAATAAGCGTAGAAAAGAATAATTCAAACGTCAAATCACTGATATTTCACTGAGCATAATGCAATGACTGTAAATGAAAATCTATTCAAAAATCAAATCTCTTGCCGAAATAATAATTCAAATGTGAAATGTTATTATTTTTAATGCGGGGTTGCGCGCCACAAGAATGTTTATTTATGCTCTGATAGCAATTCAAATTTGAAAAAACAATGATGACAATCTTTTTTCACACTCGATATATTTTCATTAACATAGTCTGGAACCAACGTCGTCATTTTTGCATATGGTCTTGCCGATTTGGATCCATATCGACCAGACAGTGATATTTCTTATCATGATAATCGACGAGGTTCACGCATCGTTCCACTTCGGTCCTACGGTCAACCACCACCTGAAGACAAATTTGCTGGACTTGATTTCTTCGACTTTCGTCTGAATAATGTTGGTTGCTTTTTTTTGCGCTGAACTTCAATATATTTCGTTACTCTATTTTAGTATTCCGTCCCATCCAACGATACGACCTATCACTGTCAAGTATACAAAGCACCAATCAATTATAAAATGAAACGGCATGCAATCGCAGTAAGTATGGCTATGTTTTTCCGATTTAGTGGTGAGAATAATTGTAAACTGAATAAACGGAGAACAAAAATAATTAATGATACTTTGTTTTCGCACTTTGAAACTGCATTCACTAGTTAAACATTATTTCATGAACCACCATATCATCCATATGATCTTTGATCATTTTAATAGTGAAATGGTGAGCCTTGCTAAATTGACAGACCAATATGTAACCACATGGTCAAGCATTAGAAAACCCAATAGAACGATTCTGTGGAATATCCATACCCACGGTATAAGATAGATCAATGTGACTCGGTACTTTCTTTTAAACGATGAAACCCTCAAGTCGATAGCTGCTTGTATTTTTAAACTATTGAACTCTTAATACGTCATGTTGAAATTGAATGTAGTTAATTTCTCATACAGAATTGCTTTTATCTAGCATAAGATATTGGTCGATTCAGACAATCAAGATCTTGTACATCATTTGCTTTTGCATGAATGTAGTCCTTCGGCTATTTTTGATGATAAAAATTTGCCCAGTGGTGTGTGTGATGAAATTGTGATCCCAATTGAATCGTGTTCAACAAACTTTGTCACTGTATGGGCAATTGGTGGTGACTCTGTAAGATTGATAATTGAAAATATAAATTATTATACGAATTGCATAGGTGGTCGAGTATACTGAGGAGGCCGGATATTCAGTTGGTGGGGATTCTTCCACTAAATACTACATGATTCAAATGCACTATGAGAATTCGAGACAGCTTTCAAGTAGGTCGCTGCTGATGTCAATTGAACAGATCTAAGTGTTTTGATTTACTTTTAGATCGTCGTGATAGTTCAGGCATTAGATTTTATCTTAGCAACCAACTTCGTCAACACGATCTTGGCTATCTCACTTTTGGTACAGTTTCAAATTTTCTCGGTCTTGCTATTCCGCCATTAGTGGAGCAATTTTTGGTTGATTCATATTGCCCAGCCAAAGCTACACATGTAAATTATTTTTTCAGTTCTTAAATGCATGCGCGAATATTTTTATTTTAGAATTTTCCTCAATCTGGCATCACAGTTTTGTCCGCCATGCCACATACTCACTTGCAAGGTAAATAAATATTGAACAGAATGTCCACAATTTCCCACCTACCCTATCCTAGGTCGAAGTATGTGGACAAAACTAATTCGAAACAAAACAGCTGTTCAATATTTGTTCAATGCTGAGTCGTACGATTTCAACTATCAATATGTGAATCGTTTAGCAAAGCCAATCAAACTTTATCCAGTTTGAAAAAAAAACAGTTTATATGTTCTTTTATAATGTTAACCGTTCTTTAGGGAGACGCGTTCGCCACTCGATGTGTATACAACACAATGAACAAGGACACGATCACGCTGGTAAGAATGTATTTCAGTTGATCGATGCACTACTCTTGTTACTTAGGGTGGTGAACGAACAAAAGATGAAATGTGCCTTCACTTTTTCACGTACTATCCTCGAATCGACAATTTTTCTGGATGTTTTACAATGAATACTATAGAATGGTGGCAAAAAATGATGAATTCTACGTAAGTTTGATCGAGTTGTGTCAAAACTCTATATTTATTCGATAAACAGATCCGAATTCGATTACCAACAAACCAAACAATGGTTGCTCGATCTCAAATGGACGCCAGAATTTGCGGCGCAGTGGCAAAGATCCTACGATGATGCACCACTTCATTCTGTGTTTGCTAGAAACGGTCAATTTGAGGATGAAAATCTTGGTCAACCATCGAAATATGAAGATTTGAAATCAGCTGAATGTATTAAATAATCAATTTGCAAGAAACAAATATTTTATTTTGTAAAATTGTAGTGGGACTCTTCGCCAAGAAACTTATTCTTATTGCTTAGATATTGAATGAAAAAATAAAACTAATACTTTTCATGAGGTGAAACGATTTTTAACTAGACGTCCGTGGCTCTTTTGAAACTGAAACCGTGATGGTGTGGGTATAGATTTAGTTTGTTTATCGTCGCATACCAACACCCTGATTTTTCATTCTCAAGAAACTTTCAATTCGATGTGTTTATCACGCAATGAATACGATATAAATTATACCAGTAGTTTTATCAATGAAAAGTTTTGCATCTTAAGATTTTTATTTTGAAACAGATGAAAATACTAATCTGTCTTCACACAAATACTTATGCACTATTTTCGATTTACGTGTTTCCCTGGTATGTTTCAACAAGTGTTTCATATTATATATATATTTGAAAATATTGATGAAAACACATAATTTAGCATGATGAAATAATAATACTTGCTGTCTTGCAATATATTCCATGAGATTAAAAACATATATTGTAGTTAAAAAGAGAAAACTTTGATTAAATAATTTCACATCAAATCTATACGCTACGTTCTTTTAAGTGCATGTCATGTCGAAAGCATAAAACACGAGTATAGTATTAGCAAATAATATTACTCATCGGTATAACTGACATCTTATATCATAAAATAAATGTTATCACAATATTCAACGGATTAAATATCAACGGATTAAATATCAACGGATTAAATATCAACGACTCTATCTGTCAAGGCAAATACTTTTTTGTGCTGCTTAGTATTAAAAATAATCTTTCACTATTAGATTTCAGTGAGGAACACAGTGCAAATATATTAAACATATTGACATTATCGATCTGTGTATAAAAGACATTCATACCATAAAAACCTTTTAGTTTTACTAATTAAAAGCAAATCATGAAAATATATATTGTTTTGTGCATAATTCTGTCTGTGCTGATCGTGCAAAAAACGATTGCAATTACAAGTCCACTTCCACCATATACTAGCTATCAATTTTCAATTGAACTTGAACATAATATAGCTGATCTTTGGTGGACAGTAGATGAAAACCGACAAGAAATTACTTTTGAATTACATATTAAAACGACAGGATGGATTGCTTTAGGTATTAGTCCAGGTAGGCAACGTTATTTTCAAAATAATTCCTTCACCATGTAGCATTTCTCAATTTTTTTACTACGAATCATAGCTGGTGGAATGAAAGGTGCAGATATTGGACTTGGATGGATTGATTCAACAGGTCAAGTTCATTTTCAAGTATATCATCTATGTTCTTGTCAATGAAAAAGTCTTCTTTATTTCCATATTTCTAGGATCGATATGCGTATGATTTTGCAAGACCAGTCATCGACAATACCACAACGGATTGGTCTGCAATCAAAGGTCGTGAACAAAATGGTTGGACAGCTATTCAATTCAAACGTTTTCTTGATACTTGTGATAGTATGGATGTTCCTATTAAAGTTTGCTATTAATCTATTTCAGCAAACTCTTCTAACATTGAACTGTTTGTTTAGTCTGGTACTAATGTACTTATATATGCCTATGGCCTCGAAGATCCTGACATGTCACAAACAGGTGGTATGATAAAGTATCATGAAAATCGACGAGGTTCACGAATTATTCCACTTCAATCTTATGGTAATCCATCACCGGAAGAAACATTTGCTGGTCTGGACTATTTCGAATTTAAATTACAAAACGTTTGTTTTTTTTCCGATGAAAAATAGCTATGGCAAGTTAAATTTTCTTTCAGTATGTCGTACCAACGAATGATACTACTTATCATTGCAAAGTCTATAAAGCACCAACTAATTTTCCACAACGAAGACATGCTATTGCTGTAGGCATTAAATTTCTTTCTACATCTATTCAGACTCCATTCTATTTTTCATTTTGATAGCATAGAACAATGATTGATTCAAATAATCGAGACATAGTCCATCATTTATTGATGTATGAATGTGATCCTACCGCTGTGTTTGACGATACAAATTTACCAAATGATTTATGTGATGACATTAATGAACAGATTCGTGCATGTTCATCAAATATTGCTACTGGATGGGCTGTCGGTGGTGATGATGTAGGTTTTGAAAATAGAAAAATCTTCTCGCAAAAGTGTTTTGTTTACTTGCATAGATAGTGGACTTTCCAGAAATCACTGGATATCCGGTGGGTGGCGATTTTGAGATAAAATATTACCTGGTTCAAATGCATTATGATAATCCAAAGTTAATGCCAAGTATGAAGTTTCATTCAATATAGATGATAATTTATCTCGCAATTTCTTCGTTAATTTAGATCGTCGCGATAGTTCAGGGATTCGCTTTTATCTTGGAAAAGAACTTCGTCAGTACGATCTCGGTTATCTCTCACTTACTGCATTTGCAACTCCTATTGCTATTGCTATTCCACCAAAAGTGGATCGATTCATAATTGATACATATTGTCCAGCGGTGGTTACGAAAGTAAATCGAGTTTTTGGTTTGATTGCAGAGATTCATTCCGCCATATTATAGAGTTTTCCACAATCGGGAATAACAGTTTTTGGTGCATTTCCTCATACTCATTTACAAGGTAAAGTCAAACTGTCTATATTGATATTATAAAATTTTCGTGTAAAAAGGTCAAAGCGTATGGACAAAAATCATTCGAAACAAAAAAGCAGTTGAATATTTATTTAATGCTGAAGCATATAATTTCAATTATCAATTTGAAAATATTCTACCAAAACCCATCAAATTATATCCGGTAGATTCCTTTTATTTTTGTTTCTGTTATTCTATAGTATAGTTATTTTAGGGTGATGAATTAGCTACTCGATGCGTTTATCATACAACAAATAAGAATGAAATAAGTTTGGTAGGATACTTGATGTAATATTAGGTTGTTTTACTAAAAGGAATATTTAGGGTGGCGAAAAAACAAAAGATGAAATGTGTATGCATATGTTTATGTATTATCCTCGCATGAAGAATTTTTATGGTTGCTCAACAATCAATTCTTTAGAATCATGGAGTCGATTAATGAATAGCTCTGCGTAAGTTCGGATGTATGATTTTTAGAACTCCGGGTTTCTTATGGAATAGTTTTTGTTTAAAGATCATCCTTCGACTTTGAAGTATTTCGCAAATGGTTAATCGAGCTGAAATGGACACCAGAGTTATCTGAGCAATGGCAGAATTTTTATAATAACGCTCCGCGTGTCGTTGTTTCTGGTCCTACAAACAATATTACCTTGACAAATCTAGCTAGATTGCCTGACTATGAAGATTTGAAACCAGCAGAATGCAAAAGAAGTATTATAAATACTGCTATTCGTTCAGTCTTCTTATCTATGTCTTTCACTCTTACTTCGTTTTTCGTAACAATAGCATCCCGTTTTTTTTAATTGAAAAACTTTGCAGAATTACAGTAAAGTTTATAGATCACAGTACGACTGATGTTCATAGATAAATAATTACTAAAATCTATGTCGTAAATTCTTAATATAAAAATCAAGAGAATTAATGTGCTTTTTCTAAAAATGAAAAACTTGAGAAGTATTACCGTATTTAAGAAGGATTTTTTGGAAATATATTCATGGGATATGAGCGAATTCTATTTGCATCCTCTCGAATATACATATAAGTTCGAAATACGATCTTTACTGCTTTATAATCAAGTCAATATAACCTGGAATTCCGTAATCTATGATTTTCACGATTGTACTGATGGCTGCAGGTCACACGCGATCATTTCTGCTGCAATGTCAAAAAGTTAATATTTTCCTAGGCATATATTCTCAGTTCAAAGTAAAAATGGTGCCTACATCATTTTGGTCAAGTTTCATTCAAAAAGATAAATCTATATTAATAGTTAGTCAAACATCGTATTTTGTTGATCGCTATTTTCTTCACGAACCAATAAAACCGCGCCGATATTTACGTTGAAGTCACACATATTTTGAATCCAAAACATAAGATCATCAATTAGTTTCATAGAATATCTATGAACACTCTGATCTCAAGAGTTTAAATGTTGATAGAATGGGTTCATAAACTACATTTTTTGTGATAAGCGATCAAGATCAGATTCATACAGCATTTTTCTAGAATTGGCAACATATTCCTTTTACTCTTAACTCATATTTTGGTTTGCTTGATGTCACATTTTAGTCACCAACAATAATCTAACCAGTCTTGTAAGTGATATCGCATGTACTGCGAGGTTACTGAATTCAACTGCGTTATATTATATAGTAATTAACAATTGTATATAACGAAAAAATTAAGATAACTATTATTGTAATAACACATATAGTTGTTGGTCAATGAAAAACAAAACACCGTGAGTATAAGTAATTTATTTTAAAAAAGCACCGAGTATTAACGCAGATAGACCAAGAAAAAGTAGAGTAGGTTATTTAGTGTCAACTAAATGGGTTGGAGCTTCAAGATGAACTTCTGAATTTTGCACGAAGAATGGAACAATTTGTTCATGTCGAAAAACAATTGAACCGGAACCGATTTTTTCATTATTGAATGCTTGCAGAGTGAATATCAAGGGAATGAATCGAACTGTTTCATTTTTCAATGGATATTGATCAGTATCGATTGTGACGAAATCATTTCTAATTGCTCCCGACATTATTGAGTACCATTTTGCATTTTTTAATACATCATTGATATCCAATTGTATATAGAGAGATTCGGCGGCATAATTTTGAATTGTATAAGTTACATTGAGACGTTTACCACTAATTGCAGCTAATGGTTGATTATCAATAATCATTGTGATTTGAGTCGTCTCAAACAGTGTCCGTTCTTCTTGATAAACAAGAGTACCATCTCGCCGACCAATACAAGTACGAACGCGAAAACTTTTCGATGGAACGCTGATCGTTTCAACGAAAGTATCTGTTGCCGAATAATTAAACAAGATTTCACCGTCAGTACTGATCAATTCAACCGAACTATTCAATGCGGCGCTAGGACAGATTGTCGCACGACAAATCGTCGCGGACCAATCGTCGCGGACAAATCGTCGCATGGACAAATCGTT
>OENM01002457.1:0-15543 GCA_900239745.1 Rotaria magnacalcarata
CCATTTGCCCCCCCCCCCCTTGGCTACGCCGCTGGTTCTATGTAAGATTCAACCATCATATTATATGATCATAATGATTACTAGTACCATCAACAACAACAAAAAAAAGATACTACCATAAAGAGGATTAGACAAATATCGGATCGGTGACATAAATGCTCGTTTCAAGCGGAAGAATGACGTTCAGGTCAAAAATGCTTAAAAACTAAACTTACGATAAACACATTAAAAAAATAAACAGTAACGAAAATGTACCGCTCCCCCGATCACGTCACACCGCTGTAAAAATGAATTTGCAGCGGATAAATGAAAAACATAATGGGAGAAATGCTTTCGATAAATGAAATATCACTTTTCCTATAGAAGAAAAATGCTATTCTGCATGATCTTTAGTAAGAATTAGGGGTGTTACTATATATTTACTTTCCTTTTTAAAGATAAATAAAACCTTTATATTTAGAAAATAAAGAATGAAGAATTTATGAAATCTTTATTCTTTATAAAATAAAGGTAAAGAAAAAGCATCTTTATCTTTATTTCACAACGATAAAATAAAGAATAAAGAAAAAGATTTTTCCTTAAAAATCTAAAATTTGGTCTTCTCCAGATAGCTGGAAGAAAATTAAGAAGTTCAAGGCTAAACACATTTTGAACACTAGATTTTTTCCATAAATGATTTATGCCTCACCATCATTTGCTAGTATTATTTCATACTGCAATGTCAGTGATGTTAAGCAAGAACTGCAATCAGTGTTTTCTGTTGTTATACAAATTATTTATCTAATTATTTTTGCCAATGACTGTAGAAAATCTTTCTTTTTTCTTTCTTTTAAAATTATTTTTACAAGCAAAGATTATCGTTATCTTTATATTATAAATATAACGATCAATAAAGATAAAGTAACACCCCTAGTAAGAATATATATCTAATCGCTAGCAGAAAAATGAGTTTGCAGCGGAAAAACGAAAAATTCAGTGGGAAAAACAGTTTAGATAAATGAAATATCATTTTTCGTTTTAGAAGCAAAATGGGTTCATATGTAATCGAAATGAATATACATGCATTCGCGATAAGAGAAAAACGATTTTGCACGATACTAAAGATGTTGGGAAAATTTACAGTCGGTTAGATTATGGTTGACTTTAGTTAAAACAATGATCGATAAATTTGCATGAATGTGGAATGGCGAAAATCATTTACGATATAAGCGAACGCTTTCATAGTTTCGTGGTGATGCGTGACGAATGTCAAAGAGCTGGTAAGAAGTTTGTTTTGAATGAATCGTTGGAAAAGAAGGAATGTGAAGAATGAAAATGAAAAGTACTCACGTTCGGTGTTTGTAAAGTTCTGTATAGCATGGAATATGCTGTATATGCACGGATATCTTTTCTGAACAGTGACGACAAAAGTATTCTGTATAAATTTAGTATATACACGCTGACTTCCCATGTAGCCGATTTTGTGAAATAATGGACATTGAAATGCGTTATTTTTCAATAGAAATGCAATGTATGCAATTACATGATAATGCAACCTATTTAATGCATTGAAAATTTCTTATTCGGCACTTGCTACATAAGATCTATAAAATCCTATTAAATCGATATCCCAATTACCATAATTGTATCTCTGTGGTTTTGCACATCTATCCCCTTAAATTAATCCCTTAACCTTAATCTATCTCTCTAACTTAACCTAATCGTTAACTTTCATCAACCCTCTTATATATATATCCCATAACGTATCATTTTGCTCATATCGATAAGAATCTAAAACAGAAGAAAATTAATGAATAACTAAGTTTATTATTATTAAATTCAAACTTACCACTTCGACCATAATCGATATGATTCTAAAACATAGGAAAAATAAATAAAAATAATTTTAATACTGAATTGTAACTTACTATTTCGAGCAGATCGATAAAAATCTAAAACAAAAGGCAACGAATGAAATAATTTTATTATTATTGAATTCAAACTTACCACTTGGATCATGTCGAATTGTAATTGAAAGCGAAAACAGTTGAAGAACGTATATATGACATAAGACTATTTCAATAGTATTACAATGATTTCATATTTGGAAAACAAAATGATGTATGATCTGATCTGTTATACTTGATACTGTGAGCAGTTTTAGTTCATTGGATACATTCGAAACTGAGCAATGACCCCATGTAATAAAAACCGGATGAAAATTGGCGGTTAACCGCGGTTTTACCGATCCGGTTACCGGCTCCCATTACCGCAGGAAGGAAAAAAAACCGCGGTTTACTGCAAAAAATGATTCGGTATTTACCGCGGTAAACCGTCGGTTTTGATTAATACCGCGGTTACCGCTAAAAAAAGCGGTTAACCGGTTCGTCTATAATTTTTGACAGAAAAAGTCTTCCAAATCATCAATAAAACTATTTTGAAGGTCCTTTTTTTTACTTTTACATGTGATAAACATGCACAAAAAACCGCCGGTTTACCGCGGTTTTACCGGTCCGGTTACCGGCTCCCATTACCGCAGAACGGATAAATACCGCGGTTTACCGCAAAAAATGATCCGGTATTCGCAACATGGGACAAAGAGTGAAAACTTCTTTTGAGAGGTTTTATGGCTGTGATCTCTTTCATTCTACAGAATATTCTAAAAGCATTCCAAACTCTAGTAGTCTTTCGTGGCATCAAATAGAAACTTGAGGTCGGATTTCGAGTTGTTAGTGCATATTTCAGCGATTGAGTAAAATCCAAAAATCTTCGACTTGTCCGGAGAAATATTTTGGAAACTTCAAGGATAATCTAATATACCTCATCAGATTTTGAGTCAAGTTTACAATAGTTATGTTTCCTTGAATACCCTAATGATTTCTGAAAATACGATTAGGTTTCCATTACCAGGGAAAAGGGATTCGAAAAATACTCTTAGCGCTGTAACTCAGGTTACATCTTTTATTAGATCTTTAATTTGCACGACTATTATTGAAAAGCGCCTGATACACAGAAAGCTGTGGCAAATCAAGCGTCTATCTATCAAATTACTTTTTCAATATTTCTTGTAAGAAAATAGTGAATTTTCTAATTTAAAAACATTACTCTAAATAATACTTTGAAAAGCATTGCATTATTCTCAATTTCTACATTATGCGTGATAATGCATTATAATGCATTGAAAATTCAAGCATTATTCTTCATTTTCACCATTGTTTCGATTAATGCATTAAAATGCATTGAAATGTAAAAAAATAATTAATTATAATGAATTAATTCTTTTTTCTTTGAAATAATGGAAAATAATGGGTCATTTTTCCATTATTCATCCATTATTGGCTACATGGGAATTGTACTTATATAGTTTGTCTTCTGTTATATACCGAACGGGAAAAGAATTCATTTTTGACCTAAACGACAATTTTCCGCTTGAAATGAACATTTATCTCACCGATCGATGTTTTGTCTATTGCTGTTTTAGCTTAGATTTAACCTTCAGTCATCCAGAAGAAAATAACACTACTGTATTTTTCAATCTATTTAAAACGAAATAAAATGTCTATTCGCCATGTAATTATTAATTTCAATGTTTATGTTACAGTTCCATAAGAAATAAATATGCTACTGAGTGATCTATTCCTTCGAGTGACTAAAACATGAGATTGATGTAACTTTATCAAGTGAAATTTTTGTATCGAGCAATTAATCGTCAAGGTTAAAACTACATGTAATCGGTATCAGCAATCAATGCTGTTTGCTTCTACTTTTTTTTTGTTTGACAAATACTTTTTGTTCTGCTACGACAAGAGTTTTACAATAGCCTTTCTTCTGATCACAATATTAGTGTAGTATGAATCTCTTTCACATTCTTTTTATTTTTCAAGTATATGAAAAAATGCACTTTTACATTGATTTAGATTCGTTGCATTAAGAAACAAAACATTGGTAAATTTAATGCTACTGGCATACATACAGCACTTTTTTTTGAAGGTAAGATCGTGAAGAAGGCTTAAAATGTTTTTAATTATTTATATTTTTCTCAACATATTAATTGATTTTTTATTGAAAGAAACTAATGATAATGAGTTTTTGAATATTTCTATTGAATAACTCAGAAGGAGCATTACGATAATAGTAAATGATCATATTTCTTGGCGTCATATAAGAGGAGGTAGAGCATTTCTACGGTCAACTTGAATGTTCTTATACGCTGCTTGCATATTTCATTGCCATACGTTTTTTCATTTTCATGAGAAAAGAGTTGCCTTGTTTGCCTTCCCTAGTTTTGAAATATGAATTTTTTCATTCGCGAATATGGCTTATTATTTGAGTTAATCTAACTAGATGAACAAACGCTTATTAGCCTATTTGTTGGTTAATAGAAAAGGTTAAAAGTATGCATTCGATAAATGCCATTCATTTGGCAATTATGCACGCATTCTGTCGTGATATACGACGATTATCGTGTGATGTAATTCGTACCTTTTTACTTTGAGATGAAAGATTAGAAATAAAAAGATTGTAAAGTGATTTTTGTAATTCGAATGAAAAAAATGAAAAAAAAAATCATTCATAATTTTTAATCTATAGGTTGCAGAATTGTCGAGATTATGAAATAGTGAACCAGTCAATGAAAAGAACTCAAGATCTATCGCTACTACCAATAAAACGAACGGCTATTGATTGTTCCGGACGTCTCGGTTCATTGTACGATGCATGTGAAGATCAGCCACTTCGAATATTGGACATTAATTTTCAGCAACCCTTTATTGAATTCCATGAAAAAGCACAATGTATCCTTGAAAATGGTGATAAAAATGCTCAGCGAAATCTTCTTGAATTGATTCATATCGATGAACAATTACGATTGAGTCTATTACTTGGTTTAACATCAAAAAATGGAATAGCAACATTAGTTGATTATCCACATACGATAAATGAGTACACTAGAATTTTACATTATTATTATATTCATCGAGAAGAACGACTTCCTGATGAAATGCAAAAAATACGAGATCGACTTGAACTTGGTCTATCGAAAACTAATGCTACTCATATTATTACTGGCGTGAGTTGGGGTGTCGATATTGTTGTTATTTTACAACTTCCACCTGAATATGATGTCGCCAAAAGAATTGATAATGTATTAGAAAAATACCGAGCATATCTAAATGGTGATTCAAATGATTTTAAATTAACACGAGAAGATCTCGATTCGAATAAACATATTATAGATACAAAAATTTATTCGAATATTCCAGCTATTACCGAAATGACAGCTTTACATAACGTTTTTCACACTATATCCCGATTTAAAGCGGATGCTACTCAATATCGACAATTATCTTATATTCTCTATCCTATATCACACTCGAATTACATTCCTCTAGATAGGGCACATAATGCTCACTTTGAACAATATGTATCGGAATTAATAACTTCTATGAAAACAATCGAAACGTGTTTCAATGAAGATATGCCACGACTTCTACGTGGACATTTAACAGAACGTTTCTCACACGCATACAGACAATGGCTAACATTAAAAGATGAATATGCGAATCTCATGGAACGATTTTCCAAGTTAATAGTTGAACTTCGTTGTGGCTTAAGTCAAACTTCTATACTGGATAGACTTCTTAGTCAGCAAGCACAAATAATATTAAAAAATAATATAACCAATTTATATCAAAATGTAACGGAGTTAAATAGAAAAGCACACTTAATAACTGATTTAAGTCATGAAAGTATACAATATTGTAATGTTATGGAACTCAAAATTGATAACAACGATAATGAAGATACACTTAAACGCAAACTTATGATTGATGAAAACATCGATCGACTTCTCTGTTCGAACGATTTATTGAATAAGAAAAATCCGGCGCAACTAAAAAAACTACGTCATTATTTAATTAAAGAACTGGAAAATAATTTGAAACTAAAACTTATCTACGCTGATTTTTCCGATTGTACATATGAATTACATGATATGATGCTTTTACCATCGACTCAAAATGATGCTAGGAAAAAATATTCAAAATTTAGAGATCTTTCAATATCGGCCGATAATAACACTTCAATATCATCGTTACACAAAACACATAAACATGCACCACTGTCAGCTTCAAAACTATCGATGAATGAGACTATCAATGTTCTTCTTCTTGGTGAGACTGGCGTCGGTAAATCTACTTTCATTAATGGTTTGGTTAATTATCTGACATTTAAAACAATCGATAAAGCTAAATCCGAGAAGCCCATTGTAGCTATACCTACAACGTTCACTACGACCACTCGTGATAATTTTCAAGAACATACAGTTAAATGCGGTGATTTCACTAAGTCGGCGAATGAAAATTTTCAATATCCTGGTCAATCTACTACTCAACGTTGCCGTTCACATATTTATAATTTTCATAATAATGATGGAACAAAATTACGTATTATTGATACCCCTGGCTTCGGCGATACGCGTGGCCTGGCACAAGATAATCGTCATATGCAACGGATTTTAGATTATATAAAAAAATTCAAATACTTAAAAGCAATATGTATATTTCTCAAGCCAAATGAATCAAAATTAAATACATATTTTCGATCGTGTCTTACTCAATTATTCGATGCAGTAGGTCCTGATGCTCGTCAAAATATTGTCTTCTGCTATACGAATGCTCGATCGACATTTTATGCGCCAGGAAGTACAAGTTCACTATTGAAACAGGTCATTTCTTCATTGCCGGTTGGTGATATTCCATCGAAGAGAAAGAATACATTCTGTTTCGACAATGAATCATTTCTCTATTTAGCTGCGCTACAAAATAATGTTCCATTCAATGATCAAGAAAAACGAGAATATGAAGAGAGTTGGTCGAATTCCGTAACTGAAGCTAATCGATTTATTCGGTATATTCGTAGAAAACTTCCGGCATATTATATACCAGATGAATCCGAATTAATCAGATCTGCTGACATAGAAATCGTTCAAATGATTCATCCCATGTTAGAAACAATGAGAAGGCTGCTTCGAAAGATTATACGTTGTAAAATGAATATAGTTAAAGTATCATTTGAGTCAGATTTAAACGACGTCGATTCAAGTGAAACAAAAAATAATCATCGTCATCCTCATCATAGATTACAATCTCCTCCTCCTCAGCAAATAATTCCAATTGCTTTTTTTGAAGATTATAGAATTGCGAACAGCCCATCAAGTAAAATGCAAGATGATACTATCGATCAACTAACATTACTCTGTCATGTTAGTGTTGAATTTTCTTATTTTCTATTACATATTGCGCATTATTCTCAAAGTGATCCGTTTTTAACTGGCTTCATACGGATGATCAACGAAGAAAATATTATTTGTGAAAATCGAAATCGAAATTATGCTAATTTACAATTAGTAGAAGGTTTAAAAACATTAGCAAATAATTATAAACAACGAATAGAAACAACGAAATCAAGTCCGAAACAAAATATTCTTCCAATTATTTCTCAATGGATAAAATATATGCACGATTATCCACTAATATCGGAATATACGATTGACAATATTCGAGTCTAAAAACTGAAAATAGAATAACATCTATATAGAATTCGTGTCGGCCGTAACGAATCTATACTTGTAGGGTGTTTGCAATATCCTATTATGACGGTTACCAATAAGTTGCTGCTAGATTAAGAGAAATTTAAAAGGAATTCAATCCTATGACGATAAAAACAACAAATTTTCGAATTTTGGTTACTGACACATATCATATTCCTGATAGTTTCAACAACAAAAAATCACTATCAAAATAATTTATTTCACCGTAGATTTGTTCTCCTATAGTAAACTGTTATCTTTTGTTTTTGAAAGTTTTACGACTAGCAAATGTACTTATTAGCAAAATTTAGTTCGACACTCTTTGGCGACGGTTTCACGAACATTACTTGCTCGCGGAAAAACAACTACCATTAGGCTATAGATCCACATCCTTTAAAATTTTTCTACGTCGAATAGATTTATTTTGTTTTGTTTTGCTTAAGTTTGTGAATGTATGAAAAATAAATTTAGTTAAATATGAATAAAATATAAAAATAGATTTATGTTTTAGAATCACGACATATTGATTTTTGAAATCGTATGTTAAAATTATTAAGAAATCCTTGTTATCTTTGATTAATTATTTTTCTCTGTTGTTGCATTGTTGTAGAAGAATTTGTATGTGAAGGTATGTTAACAACATGTTCTCGATTTTCATTCATTGTCGATTGTTTTTCTTTTAATTCCTCAACTTGTTGTAAATGATAGAGTTTAGCTACTAAATCAAACACATTTTCCACTTCAGATTTATTATTTGAAGGGTTTGATGTCGTATGTGTTTTTTTGTTGACTCAAAAGTGAGTTAACGAATCTATGTTCATTTTCATATTGTTGAATCATATTTTTAAGGCCTCGGATAATATCTTGGTTATTAGCGCCAGCATTTCTTTTCATGTCGTCTTCTTCTTCCTTGATAAAATAGCGTATATATTCCAGAATATCATCATTGTAAGGCGTAATGGCATTTCTTCTTGAAAATTGTGAAAGTTTACCGTAAACTTGAATAATAGCTTGTTATTCTTGGCGCAAATCACTGATACGCCTATCAAGACTTGTCAATACTGACTGTGAATTGGAGTTATCTATGGCGACATCGGTTAAATATATTTGATATTTATACGTGATATGCATATGATGCTTTCAATTCCAATTACATACGTCACATAAACCTAAAAAAATCAAAAATAATTTAGTACTCAAAAGCCTAGAAACCAAAATAATGGTTATATTATTGTCTATGGAAAACAGTTTGACCCACCAGCAACTCGAAGTTAAAAAAAGACTTCAACGTATCCGATCTACTTTGATCAGTAGAACTTTTGCAAATTTTTTATAAATACATTTCAGAAGTCTCAAAGTCTCTGTGGTTGAAGTATTCTGAAATCATAGTGGATGTGAACTGGGTTTTAGTTCCTCTTTTGCTCTTATCTACATGTGTATCTACTCTGTTGTGAAAATATTTTCCGCTTTTGGATCACAAGTAGGGGTCTGTAAGATGGTCCTGGTCCCGGTGTTATTTTTATCAAAAAGTGAACTGCATTCTGATTCTGATATTTATTATTTATTTTGCGATCGGAGATAAAAAAAACAACTACAACAGCTTTTTGACAATCTCGATAAAACTTCTTCGCTGATTCTGTTTTTGATCTTTACATCAAGAGGCGACGCTTTGCGACAACTTGTCTGTTTGTTTTTTTTCTCACTATATGATTAATTCAAAATATGCATAAATTTGATTCGATAATAGTTCAGCCAGTCCTTTACTTATAACCTCAATAAACAACAAATAGATATAGGTTGCTGATGCAAAAAGTATTAAATGGGATAATTACTTACAAATTTTTACTCCATAGCATGTGAAATTCTTATAATTCCAGCGACAAATACAGCTGCCGAACGTTTGTTTTCTGCTAGCGGCCATACAATTACTGATACTCGAACGCGTCTATCAGCTGAAAAAGTTGATAAACTTATGTTTATCAAAAAAACCTATTAATATTAAAAAAGATTTTTGCTACAGATGAAAAATTCAATCATTCCAATCCCAATGCTCATAAAGATAATGATGTAAATATTAAAAAACGTGAAAAAAGATCCATCGATAATGATGATGATGATCCCACAGTATGATCTTATTAATTATGCATTTCTGCTTCTATTTTAATATTGTTTATGTTTGTAAAATGTTTAGTCTTATTGTTATAAATGAAATGAAATGTGATACTTGATAAGAATAGTGAAACTGAATATAAAATTTTACGAATCCTGCAGCTTTTCTATTACTACCTCTGACAAAAGAAATTGTCGTCTTCGTGATTGTGATACTGAATTGTGATAGATTGAAAGTAGTTCTAGTGATCACGCTGCTTCAAAACTATTCAAACAGATTTTATTTGAATTCAAGAGTTACAAATTTTACCAAAATTTTCTAATTAGTATGACACAACTCAGTAAAAAATCTTGAACGAGACAAAAAATGATTTCATGTATCCTTATCTTAAACATATACATATAGAGGAATGTCAGTGCTATCAGTGGGCCAAAATCATTCCTACAGGTTTATGTAAAATTATCAAAGTTTAATACAAAAAAAAATAATCATTCGATTTTTACAATGAAATCCGACACATAAAATGAAAGCGAAAAAGTCTATTAAAAAAAAATTTAATCTGAAACCGGGACCGGGATCAAAAATAAGTGACTTTGTAGTTCCCTAATCACAAGACTTCGATAATCTTGCGAAAAGATTACTAGAAAAAACGGTCGTAAGTAAATATCAGGAGTTTTTGTGTACTCAAAAAAAGTAAGTACACTCTAGATTCGGCCGGTGTGTCCGGCCGTCCGTTAACACGATAACTTTTGAGAGCTTCATCCAATTGTCATGAAATATCGTACACAGAATGATCTCATCAATATCTCAGTCGAGTTCGAAGATGAGAAGGATCCGTCCAGAAATGGCTGAGTTATCGAAAAAATTGCCAGTATTGACCAGACCATCCCTGAGGGGGAGTACAGGGATTTTTTCAAAAAAAACATTTTTTTCTCAGAATTATTTACAACATATATAAATCGACTCAGTTTTTGAAGTACACATAACGATCGGATGCAAATCCGATGTTTCCACATTTATTAATTTTATAACCTGTTTGCTTATTGATGGCACGACAATATTGTAATATTTCATGGCCAGCACATTCTTTTTCAACATCATGCAAATAACAACGGGAATGACATTTCGTAGTGTAATTCACTTTTCGTTGATCTCCGACAGTAATCATTTCAATACTTTTTCTATCTGTACAATACTGTACGTGTAAAATCAAAACGTTTAACTTCCCCATTCTTTTGCTGTAAACGTTGCGGTAATTTCGATAATGGATTATTTAATATGTTTTGTTTATGTTGTTTAGCTAATTGAATATTTTCTTCTATAAGTCGAGCTGTTTCGCCAATCGGTCGCGTAAGTTTACGCATAAGTTGTTGAGCTGAATTGATTGATGGACTATCTCGGACAGCATGTAATTCACATTTATGAATGCGTTGAATAAGCTGTGTCAATTCTTTTGCTGACATTTCCCAACTTTTACTAAAAAAGCCACCTCCTCATCTGAACACTCGACTCCATTTTTACATGTAGCTAAAAATCGAAATGCCTCATTGTCAAACATAAATGTATTTTCTTTACTCAATGGGATCTCAACGCCTCATGTTTTATGTGGTTCTTTCGTTATAATTCGAATTAATGGTGTTGTAGAGCCTGACCGATAAAATTTTGACCGTCCATTAGTAAGTACAAACAGAAGATTATCTTTAGCATTGATATGCAGATGTGTTAAGATTTCTTTAAAACAAAAAACAAGATCCAACTGTTAATCGTTCATTTTTTGGTTTAAGTACTATACAAATACCATTTAAATGGTCATACTGACTTATATACGCAAGAATATGATGAAAATTTATTGCGTTTTGTGCTATACATCTTACTTCACCTATACCTGGGACGTCGATTGAACGCAGCTGACGATTTCCTATGCGAAAATTATAACTTTGGCAATACTGTGTACTTGATTGACTAGTTTCTTCACATTTTTCGTCAGTACTTGGTTGTCCAA
The DNA here is from genome assembly GCA_900239745.1 of Rotaria magnacalcarata. Classification (NCBI taxonomy): domain Eukaryota; kingdom Metazoa; phylum Rotifera; class Eurotatoria; order Philodinida; family Philodinidae; genus Rotaria; species Rotaria magnacalcarata. Next base: position 11,680 of record OENM01002457.1, read on the forward strand.
TCGATATTCGCCTTGTATCAAATGTTTCGGGATCAATCATATGAAATCCTGAAGGTCTAAGTATTTGCATGTCACCTCGAGTTGCCTCATTCAATGTACTATAAATGACATAATTGGCAAATTCATTGATGAATGTCGATTTCCTGGCACCCGTTTCACCCATCATTAAAATATTTATATCGGGCTGTGATAAAACATAGAAGCTTTCAGCTGATCTACGCGATGATGCATAACTCATCTCTAATTCGAATTAGAGATGCTCGACTAATCTGAGTTATATATTTTGAAAATGATAAAGTACAAAAGAGTTTTTGTCAGGTTTTATCTATAAGAATATTTATTAGTTTTTGAGAGCAAAACAAATAGTTTTTATCGGCCCGTGTACACCGTTATAATTCTTGTTCTTTTTATTACGCTTGTGAAGCAAACCTTTGCACATGGTTGTCAAAGAAAAAAAAAGAGTTGGTTTATTTTCAAATTTATCGCAAGACAGAAGAGAACAAACTATTGGTGTGTCGTCAAGGTAAGACATAAGAACGTTTGAAATTTACAACTTCATGTGAATAATTTACTATGAATTTGGTCCCAAAAATTATTTTAAGTTGGATTATTCAATTTTTAAATATTAAAAAATTTCTTTGTTTAAAAATCGATGATGCCCTTCTGATATTCACACAGGAATTGTACGTCCTGTAGAGCTTTTCATTCACTAAGAATCTCTAATGGCTACGAATATGTGCTTTGAAATTATTAGCATAAGAATTCAAATCTCCTATAATACAATTGATTTAGTCGATGATCATTTTGATCAAAAAAGTCTCATAAAATAAATAGTACGGTGTAATATCGAAAAATATTAATGAAAAAAAAATCCGATATCCAAATTCGATAGTTTTTTCCAATAGACTCGCATCGTATAACTTTTCAATCAAAATTACGTAGTACTTTAAACACGCCTCCATGAGTTATTTGACTGAATGCGTTTTGTTAGCGACCAGAAAAATATTCTCATTCATTATTTACGATTTGCATGTTTAATGAGGAATCAAATTTCGAATGCGAAACCTTACGATACTGTACGTAGAGAATTTTTATCGTTTTTTTCTTAAAATTTTTTCTCTCAAAGATGCTACTAGTATAATCGATTGAGGACAACTATATTCTTTTATATGCACAACTTTGGAGAAAATATTTTCCCTTGAAAATTATATTTTTCAATTTTAATGTAACTATTACGAAATTCTATACAAAATATATTATCGTACGTATCCGTCATGATGATTACAAGCAAGGATGGCCTGGTAACTGTGTTGTAGATAATGTTTTGGTTAGTAGTTAGGTGTAATTTGATGCTAAATACGAACTTTTTAGGAAGACATAAAATTCATTCATAATTCTAATTATAGGTATCGAACTTTAGTTTACAACTTTATTTTTAATTCAAAAATTAGAATATCATATTATACTCGACAGAGGTAATTCGTCGTGATGCAAGTAATAATAAAAATAGATCATACTTGACAGCATTAGATGAAAGTCTCAATTTTTCTTATGACCTAGAACCAACTATTGGTACATTTTTTTACTAGGAAATATTTGTCAAGTATTCGAGAAACAAAGCCGAGATTATTTTGTCTGAAACATTGCTTTTGAGTTCGTATATAAATTCGCAATAATACTTGAAAAGAATGAAATTTCTAATCGAAATGACATTCAATCGTTAGAATTTCTTTATTGTTTCATATAAGACTCAGTATTTCTTTTCAACTAGTTTTGTTAGAGTTCAAAATTGTTTCGTGCATTTGTTTCATAGTTTTAACTTCAAACGCCTATTCTGGTTCAGTGTGACAACAACATCGAATATGTCTACTTCTCATGGAAGACTATTACCTGTTACGAATCGTAAGGCTATTGACTCTTCTGGACGCATCGCTTCACTCTATGATGCATACAAGGATCTCATATTCGAATCAATAAACTTGAGCATGAAAGGCAAACGGTGCCAAGAGATCAAATCAAGAAAATGTATGATTATAAACGGAAATAGAGATCAAAAAGAAAATATTTTAAAAACAATTGGTGTAGAAAATGAATTGAGATTGAGTCTATCATTGAATCTAAGAGACAAGACAGGCTTAGCTGAAATCCTTGATTATTCCAATCCAATAAATGAATACACTCGCTTCTTCTATTATTTTTATTTGGGTCGAGAAGAACAAGTTGGCGATAATCCAATAAGGATCTCATATTCGGATAAACCAACTAAGCCTCCAATTGGTACAACTCACATCATTACTGGAATTAAAACAGGAATTGAAATTATTGCAGTTTTGCAATTAACATCCGATACTCAACGAATCGTAGAAATTGATAATGCTCTTCAGCGACTTCGTACATTCTTACTTAATGATGATAGAATTCTTAAATTAACTCAGCAGGAAGAAAATCTATTAACAAACAGTATTCACACAAAAATCTACTCTAATACACATGATTTACGAGATATCAATCGACTTGATGATGTTTGTCGATTTCTGAAACAAGCCCAAAATAAAACTATCAACGATATCGTATATTATATACTTCGACCTATTAATTGGTTATATCCTTTCTACACTGGACCAGGTGTTGAATTTATTTCTCTACCTGAACATCTAAGCAACAATATTGAAGAGTATGTGCTTCAGTTAAGAGATGATATACTAAAATTAAAAAAATGCATTAAAGAGGATCTACTGAAACTGTTGAATGGGTATTTGAAAGATCGATTGTCTAATTTGAATCAACAGTGGTTTGCTGTCAACAAGAAGTATACAAACGAGATCGATCGCCTGTCTAAATTAGTTACTGGTGTGCGCAGTGGTCAAACTTCAATTTCAACAGTCGAACAAACGCTTGAAAGTGATCAGAAAATACAACTCCAACATATGATTCATGATCTTAAACAAAATATTAATGATCTGCAACAGAAAGGATATTTCATCAGTGATTTAGACAGACTAAAATTTCAATATCTAAACGTCGCGGACTACGGTATAGATTCAGTTGACAATGAAAGGACTATTGAATGTAAGCTGATGCCGAATTATGAAAGAGACTGGGTTCTGTGTTCTAATGATTCTCTGAATGAAACTAATCCAAGCCAGTTAGATCACTTACGGCATGGTATGATCGAAGAATTGAAATATAATCCCAATATACGTCTTCTGTATGCAGATTTTTCTTATTGTTCTTTTGAACTACAGTACATGTTGAAATTACCATCAGATAAGCATTACCAGCCAAATAATAAATCGAAATCAACACCGAAAATCAAATCATCCATGGAATTGTCTACTAATACTTCTCCTCGGACAAAAGTGTTCAGTGATACAAACGAACCTCTTGTTCAACCCCCTAAACCTCAAACTTCTACGACGATGCCAACAGAAGCAAGAGCTTATCAATTAAAACCATCGAAATCAGAGAACTCTTATCAAGCTTCGACCAATCTACCGACAGTTCACTCATTGTCAAATGCAACACAAACTTCTTTGTTATCTCAAAATAAACCTTATACTTCCTCACCACGGCCCATAGAAACACAAAGAAATGGATTTAAAGTAGCAAAAATAGAAAGTTCATACCCAGAATCAATCCAACCACATAGAATTAGTCAACTATCCCAGACAACGCACACTTCTACTTCACTTGGTTCTAAAAGTCACACTTCGATTCCAGTATCGGATAAAGAGCAAACATTGAATTTATCAACGAAGAAAAAACAAAATTTGAATACATCATCATCTCCAGATATGGACACTATAAATATTCTTCTTTTGGGCGAAACAGGTGTTGGGAAATCAACATTCATTAATGCTTTTG
>OENM01002459.1:0-17338 GCA_900239745.1 Rotaria magnacalcarata
GTCATGGGCCGCTAATATTTTAACCCTGTTAGTTTGGCAATGAGACCTTTCATTTGATACCAATATGAGCGGTTTTCGTGACGAACAGTACAAACACCTCCATTGTTAGTAACACTCAATTCCAATAGTAATAGTTGATTGCTTTCGATAAACGTCAATATCATTTAACTATCTAAAAAATATGCAAGTGTTTCAACTAATATCTTTTCGTTTATTCATTATTATAAACATCGTTTTCATGAGCTGTTAAAAAAATATTTTTAATAAACTAATTGGCAGTCTGAAAATTCTGAACTTTTAGTTCAAAAAAAGCTAGGAGCTTATTTCAAACTAATTACTTATCAGTAGATAAAAACCGATTAGACATGTTGTAAAGGACTGTTGCAATAGAAAATATTTGTTGTTTTCTTTCACCAGATTTTCCATTAAGTATTGAACAAACAACCATTTTATTTTCACCTTCCGAACGATCTTTAATTGCTCAAGCAGTGCATGATGAAGCTTTGAGGTTGGGTATTGTGCCATCTACATCACATTCTATCTTTGATAATCAAACGACTATATTACGAGGTTAGACTTTTTCTATTTTGTTAAATTGGACTATTGATATTCTTCTTTTCTTGTTATTGTTACAGAACCAAATATTTCTCAACAACCGAATAAATTGGTTGAATTACGAGATCAAAAACGACGGCGACCGAAATACGTCACTCGAACAACAAATCGGAATTTTTATGATGTAAATTTTTCTTTGATTTTCCATGAAAGTGTAATATAAGATATATATATATATATATATAGATTGCTCGTGATATGATCGATACTGGAATGAAATTTATTGAACAAATAAATCATCAATCGGACTCGAATCAATCTGAGTAAATTAATATTTTTAAAATCATTTATACACAAACAAAATAAATCCTGTTTTTATTTATAGACTTGACAAAGATAAAAAGAAACACAAGAAACATAAACATCCATCATCATCTCGGAAAAAACGTCGATCCAGTCGTAGTCATAGTAGAAAACGTCATCGACATTCGAAAAAAAGACGAAGAAGTTAATTTGATTGTGATTATTGTCGATAATGAAAGTCATAATCATTTGGAAAGAATTATTCTAGTGTAAAAGTTTGAAAAAAGATTGTAATTTAAATAAAAAGTAGATAAATTACCAGTAGAAAACATCAATACTTATTATTTCATCATAGATACGATGTCCTTTTCTTTTTGACGATCTTAATTCATATTAGTATTTTATTGTTTTAAATTAACCTTTAATCTCCAATAACATGAGTAAACTATAGTTATTCTTACTTTTTTCGATAGATTTTTATTTTCGTATTTGAACTTTATTCTATATTCTTCAGTATAAAAAGAAACATAAATATGAATTTATTTCATAACTTTATGTGAACATTAATACAAGGTTTTTAGACTAATCAATAAATCATTTGTTTTATGAAATATGTTTATTTGAATCGTTTTATTTTTCAGATATCTATGGCAAGTCTGCATAGACATGATAAATCTAGAGCATGAATCATGTGTAACAAATTGAAATATATCAACGACTTCTTACAATACTAACACCAATAATATGCGATTCTTGCTTTTTTTTTATCATAGAAGCATTCGTTGTTTTTACTTTTACTTTTTTTTTTACAACTACCGTACGTCATTTGAAAAATGTGGAAAAGTGAATACTTGTTTATTTATCGACGTGGCACAAGTTGCACAACACGGCCACGTCGCCATTACATTTTCATATAAAATAAAATCAAAATACAATGAAGTTTTTAATTATTATTGAAATACGCAAATATGTGGTCTGTGTTAACATGGATACGAGATGTAGTTGCTGAGTATACTTGGTTTTGGTGGTCATCTAATGGCTCAAATTCAAATGCAATACTTCTTGTCGGTTTAGATGATGCCGGCAAAACGACACTAACTGGTCGCTTAACTCAAAATCGTCTTATTCAAGCACCACCCACACCCAAACCAGTAAAACATGAATTTAAAATTGGCTCAACTACTTTAGCTATAACTGATGTTGGTGGTCATCAACAAGCACGACGCTTATGGCGAGATTATATGTTTGCTTCAACACGTCTTATTTTCATGATTGATGCGAGTAATCGTCAACGTATGCCTGAAGCTCGTTATGAATTATTACAAATATTAAATGATGATGATATGAATTTTGCACCTCTATTGATTCTCGGGAATAAAATTGATAATGTTGACACTGCATATAGTGAAAATGACTTAAGATATCATCTGCAACTTGACAAATATCTCAATGAAGAAAATCCTCGAGTTAAATTATGCATGTGTAGTATCAAAAGAAATGAAGGTTTTACTGATGGTTTGCAATGGCTCATTAAACGACCGATTAAATCAGAAAATTAGTTTTTCCTTATTTCCGTTTTCAAATTTTTGAAGGAGAAACAATAAAATTACTTTTTTAATGACAGTGAATATTGTTAACTTAAGAAAAGATATCGATCTTTATTCTTGTTTCTTCAGAGTGCTTTATTTTTCAGTATGAATATTTGTACGAGGAAAAGAAGATGAAAAGAAAAGGATTATTAGTTTTGTTAAAAATAATAACCCTTGTTCCCTTGTAATAAGTATTCGAATTTTACATAAAATCCGACACATGCATCATGTTTCTTGTCATTAAAAGTACACTTTTTAAAATTTATTAAGGAAGGTTTCCTATGGCTTACTTCATTGTAGGAGTAATCTAGTATTTCTGAGATAATTAAAAGCAACAGACGCCGACAATGATCAATCCTATTAAACCAAGGACATTATACTTCTAGTCATTGAGTTTAAATATAGTTTGCTCGTATCTGTTAATATTCTCTGACATGTGTAATTGAATGACACCAGAGACGTGCACAGGGCAGGACGGTCCTATTGTTCTGGTGCCCTGTCCTGCCGTGTAGGACAGGATGAAACTTCGATGTTGTCCTGTCCTGGCGCCCGCCAGGACCAAGGTAGCCAACAGGACAGGCAATGACTGGAGAAAAATTATGTCCTGTGCACGTCTCTGAATGACAACGTATTTTAACCTAGTTATCTAAAATTGTTTTTCTCTTATCCAACGTAACAGACGAATCATAATACAAAGCCATGTGTAATCATAATCTTATGAGGGTGAAATTTATTTGAATAGAATGCAAAGAATTACTTTCGTAATTTCATTGCAATAACTTTCTATTGACATTGTGATTTCTCTAGCGAAATGCATAACGTTACTTGGTAAATATAAGATTTTCTCAAGGGGGAAACGGCGAACTTGAAGTAGAAAAGTACGCCAAAGTAGACTACTTGAAGTAGCTCAAAGTACCACCCAAGTAGCTCAAAGTAACTTCAAGTCCAAAAGTCCGGTGTTTCCGCCTTGGATTTTCTACACGAGAATTTTATTCTTTTAATTACTGAAGCGTCATAAATCATCTAATCGATTGCATACAATAATTAAACGAAAAACTATCAATATTGATCATTTGCTTTCTTCTTTCTTTCAGAAAGAAATACTAAATAATTAATAATTAGAATTGTTTCAGTTCATACTTTATTTCTTTTTTCATCTCTTTCTCTCTCTCAATTTGTCGTCCAAAGTTTCTTTTTTTATAGTCACATCAAGAGTTTCAACAAAAGAAAAAAAGAGATAAAAAACAAGCGAAAATATTTACACGAGAAATAAAATTCTATAGACAGATGTGCTGAGCGCATCGTATCCTACAAAAAAAGCGTGCCAAAAAAGTACACATACTAAGCCAAAGAAATGACCTGAGAAGTTAACAAATAAACTCACACATAAATAAATGAACAAACCGGATCAAAAAAAGGTGTCATATTATATATATATATATATATATATTATTTGCATATATAATTATTTTATTGTTGTGTTGGTTGATGATGAATTTGAACAAGACCGAGAATTTAATTTAAAAAGATTAAAATGTTTCGATAATGTTCCCTTTTTATTTGTTGTCATAAATTGTTTTGGTGATATTGAACAAGATGATGCGCCATCAACTGATGATGATGGTGAAGAATTTTGTTGATTTTGTGGTGATGATGAATACAGAGTCACTTGTTGATTCGATGAATGATTATTTAATGTTGTTAATAATGTATTTGCATTATTATTATAATCACTTAATGATGATGATAATGAAGACGGCTGTTTTAATGCATAGATTTTATTTGAATGATATTCATTAGGTGGAATTGAATGTTGTGAAAAATCATCACGATTATATACAGTATATATTGTACATTTATCAAACATTGATAGTAAACGTTCAACTTCTTTACCAGAACGACGTAGAACGTTGACACCTTCAATTGCATATATATATTCATTGATCTTGAAAAATAAAATGAAATATTTTAGTCGAACAAAGATAACTATATTTTTCTTACTCGTATTCCAGATGTATACGCTGAACCATACGGATCAAGTCTTTCAACATAACACGGTCCTTCACCATGAAGAATCAATCCATAACCACGTCGATCACGTTTAAGCTATTGAAGTTTATTTAAATAAGACTATATTTTGAAAATTTTAATTAAACCTTACTGAATAACTTTTCCAACACCATGGTAATTCTAATCTTTCCAGTTCGTCTGCTGTTGGACGATTCTCTATACATACATAGTCATAATAGCTATGATGATTTTTTAAATAATTGTTTTATTTTCTTACCTGAATTAGCTGGTGAATTTAAACTAGCTGATTTTTTTCTTCGAAATACTTCACTGTTTGCTACTGCACACGTTAGTTTAGTTGTACAATCACGTTCATCGCCATTAGATATTCTTCGATTCATTTGTGGTTCATCACTTATCAATGAGCTATTACTACTTGTTAGTCCAGATATTGGATGCCGTCGTATGTTTGTCGATTGTATTAACGATGATAAATGAAGTGTTTCATTTGAAGGTAATATACGTGAATAATACTGATGGCAACAGTTGCTTGATGGTAATAACGGTGTCAGTTTGTTTAAATGATCATTGCAATAATAGCTACTTAAAGTACGATTAAGAGAATTCTTTGTTTGCATATGATCTATTGATGGTGACCGGTCAGCTACGAAAAAAAGCATTATTTAATATTTAGGATTTATTTCGGTACTCTTGTTCTTCTTCGTCTTTCAACTTACGACATGATACGCTAACCAATGAACTTGATGGATTTCCTATTAATGGTGGTGAATGATGAATCGGTGATGATAATAATAATGCATCAGATTGCATTAAAGCAATAAGATCAAGACGTTTATCAGCTAATAAACGATGTGTATTACTTAATATATATTGATGATTACTGTCATTATGAAATTTATTTGAAGAACAACAACATTCTATTTGTTGATCACATTCGTCTAAAGACGAATAAAAAGAAAAAAAATCGAAAATGTTAAAATTATTATTTAAAAAAAAATTAAAATTTACCAAATCTAACAAGACCATACATAATCATCTCATCAGCGAGACGTTCAACATTTTGCATATTCACACCGCTACGTAATGCAAGCATCCGAGCTAAATTATCACCTTTGAGTACTACACCAGGTTGTTCACTATATGGATTTGTTAGCGGAACTTGTTGTTGTAAATCTACGCCACGACATTGACTTTTATCAAGTGTAAACAAACTAAAAGGTCATTGTTTTATTTTTTAATTTTTACCGAAAATAAATAGGAAAAGCTTGTTAGAAAACCTACCTAGTGTATGTTTCATAAATAGAAGCAAATTGTTGAAATGAGCGATTATTATCAGCGGTACCATCATCAAGACGAAAACGATATAAATATTTAACATTACTAATAGAAGACGATCCCGATGATGGATATTCAAATTCATTTAGATCACAAACTATAAAATAAAATGAAAAATAAAAATATCATTCTACAATTGAGTTCAACATCAATCCATTCTATTTTTTCTAATTATCTATCAATATTCTTTATCTGTTGTGCACAAAAACAACACGACGTAAAATACCCCAACTGTTTTCGTTATTTAGAATCAACCAGTTTATGGTAACCTAAGTTTTTTCTCATTCTTTCTGACAATCTCTTAAGGCAGTCGATCGAACTAGCTACTGCAGGAAGGAAGAAAAGCAATTATCCGCTTGCGCTTCCGCATAGACATGCAAAATTAATAATGAATGAAAGTAGAAGAAGCAGAAGAAAAAAGGAAGAGAAGAAAAGAAAATTTTCTTCTGGCGTTTTGCCAAAAACCTCATACCATGATGAATAATTTTTAATTTTTCTAAAACTTGAAATATTTCAACACCATCATAAATGGTTTTACATAGTTGTTTCTTTATAAGCCAATCAATTGCTTCATATGAATGAAAACAATTATGAAACAATGAACGTTGACTGTTTTTATCATTTAAATAAGCTGAATATGAACGATGGATTAAATTTTCTTCTCGCATTCTTTGCCTAAAAAGAAAGAGAAATACAAAATGAGGTTAATTGCTACACATATGTTTAGTAATGTAAATAATGAAATGAGATATCTCTGTGTATATTTAGACAACTCCCATGAGAAACAAAGATATGCCTTGCTCATCGATTAACAAACAACAAAAATCAGCTATTAAGATACACGTTTATTAATGGAGCAGAATAAATGCTTCTCGAATAATGCCTTTACCTTAAATGTAATGCTGCTGTATATAGATCAACGAAATATTTTGTATGGGAATTATTTTCAATGGATAAAGTTCGATCATTGATATGATCAGAATGATTAGGATGATTATTTGTTGTCATTGTGTAATCATTAGGAGACATTTTAACTGTTTCTTTATCGTCACTACGTTTTATTGTAGTGCTTTGACACATAAAATTGTTTGACGTCGTCGTTATTGTTGTTTCCAGATGATTATTTAATGCTACAACGAGAAAAAAAAACAATAAAAGTTTTTTTGTAATCTTAAATTTTTTTAAATTCTTTTTCTTTTGCTTCACTACAGACAATGTATACACTCATATATGCACACGTCAACGTATACTCACGAGCATACTACATCTACCCCATTCAGTATACGTATGTGTCTCGCCTTTGCAATCGGCTCCGTGTGTGTGTATGTGCGGGCGGACGGGCGCGCGCCTTCGTCGAAATAAAAGAAAATAGAATAAGACTCCGTGTTCTTTTTCTTTTTCTATTTCTTTTTCTCTTATTCTTTTTCTTCATCGTCATAAAATAATATAGAAGAAAGCAAGAAAAAAAACAGAACGAACCCATCACCCTCTTTTCTCGCAACTGCTTTCCTCTGTGTGCACTTTTCTTGTCATCACCCACTCACAAAGTTACATACGATTCGGATGATTCTTCATTCATCTTTATGCAAGAACAATAACTTTATACATAAAGATAAAAAAAAAGGTTTTCTTCCTATTTCTAGTCTTTATAATACGATAGGCGTACAGGGTCAAATCAAATGAAAATGATATGATGATAATAATAGATAACTGACAGTATACATCATCGACTCTATCGGTTATCTGTTTTCTTTTGGTTCTTCTATATGAACACTTACATGTATCGATGATTCAAGGCACCTATTCAGAATTGAATAGACATTTCTTTATATCTGTCTAGTCGTCTCGACATTCGTCTAATATCTTTATTTAAATCGAAACTTGTATTGCGTTTTTCTCTTTTTTTTCCTGAGTTCGAATGTCCTCAGTTACCCCTATATGATGAGTGTACATACATAAATGTGAAAGTAAGAATAAGCATAATAAAAAAAAATAATAATCAAAGGTCAAAGAAGCTGTAAAGAAAAGGGAAATTCTTCATCTTTTTTTCACATACCAACAGAACTTATTCTTATTGACTCATAATAAATAGGGTATTTGATATCATTCAAAATATGAAGTTATCTGATTCCAAAAAAATAGTAACTAGATTGAAATCTTATAGACATGCGAAAAAGAAACTACTAATATATTGTTGTTTTCTGCTGCAATTTTAAAGTTCAGTTGAATTATTGTTCTTATCTGACCCTATGAACGTGTCTATGGCAAGAAGAAAAGGAGGAGAAAACGAAGAAGATGAATCGATTCTTTTTCAATGTCTTTCACGTTTACAAATAAAATGAAATAGATGCTCATACTCGCTCATTCTCATCACACCGTGCCTGTCGGTTTATATATATATATATGCGTGTGTATGTAAGAGCGCTCACGCACACGCTTACGCTCGCGCGTTGAAAGAGAAACAATGCGAGATCGTGAGAAAATATTCGCTCTCACTCTTTGCGCATCAATGATGAATGCAAAGGACAAGTCAAGGTAGATCAATATCTGTATTGGCATAGATCCAGACTCAGACATATACGAATGATTTATAGCAGATTGTTTTCTTTTGTATATAAAATACATGTTATCAATATTGATGGTATGTATTTACGGACAAATTTTTCATCCTTGTAATTTCTATCTTCTACAAGAATATAGTTGTAGCGCCTCTCAAGTATCATCATGAGTATTGTGGGAAAGCAAAGTGCATTGTATTTGTCGACACTCATCTGACTTTATTTAGTTAGTGTCCAAAAAGTAGGATACTTGTCTGTATATCTATCAACAGCAATCGTTGTTATCTATACGAATCTATATTGTTCATGCTTACCATAGAAATTCTTGCTCATTATTGTATTGCTACTACGATTCATCGTAGTATTAAAGATTTACTTTGTTGTATGCGCAGAATGAATGAATGAATAAATAAATAAATAACTAAATAAAAGAAAATGATTCAAGATGAATGAGAGAACATACAAGTACAAATCAATGAACTTTGTCTTCTTTTTTCTTAGCTTTGTTTCTCTTTCCTATCGCAATACGCTATGATTTGGCTATTGGCCAAATAGACAATAATGAAACGCAACTAACGAGAAAGCAACACGATATGTATGAATGAATGAAACTATGGTACGATAGAAGTGATCGATGTTTACAGAGCCTAGTGAATGCATATGTACTCTTGAATTAAGACGATACTTTTAATGACAAAGAGGGAAAATATGGAATACGACAAATAAACATAATCATGAAAGGTGATGACAAATAAAAAATGATTTTATAGGCAGCTACTATTATGATTACTATTTGTTCATGAAAAAACAAGAACAATTAAACTACGAGAATTATTTTCATAAATGAAACAAAAGAAAAACGAAAACTGCTCATATGACAAAGTATCAATCGATTTTGTTGTCGATATTCTATGCAACTTATTCTAGCTATTTCTAAATGAATGGAATTTTTTATCATCACTTTTTTAAAATTACTCATACACTTACTCACTCAATCTTGAGATGCCTTTAAGCACTCTTTTTACTTTATATTAACTAGTGACAGTGTATAGAAGTCGTTGTTCTATAAGCGGCACTTTATCTTTTCTACCATTTAACGGTAAGTATTTCATAAAGGAATATGTATTCTAGCATTCATTTAAGTGTGTCTGTGTGTGTGATTGATGATCTTATTGTAATATTTTGCACGTCAACATTATTTACTACCTTGAATTCATGTAATGGAACAACGATAATTTATTCTCTATGAATGAAAGTAAAAGAAAAAAATTTCTTACTTTGTGTCATGAATGAAGTAGTAGTAGTATTGGCTTATCCAATGAAATGACTTTTTTTTACTGTGCAAGTTACTTTAATTGCGATAAAGCAGTTATTCTAACAATGGAATAGAAAGGATTTTAAACGATAATGGTGTGGTCTTTTTCTGAGGACGTTTGTACAGGTACATACTTCATGACACATGGGAACATACATAAGAGAAATGTTCGCATTTTTACATGTCAAAATAGCCGAAAAAAACCTTCGCATCAAAATGAAAACGACTTCTTTTCTTTCATTCTCTCTTTCTTTTTCATTCAAGAGTAAGAATATGTATGGACGATACACGAAGATGTTTCTTAGGTTTCATATGCATTTTTTTCTCAATAGGCTGCATGAAATTAAAAGAGATGAAAAGTGCTGAAACCATAGTACAACATCACTCTAAGAAAATACAGATCTTCAATGAAAAAAATTGATTCACCAAGAAAGAAAAAAAACTGCTTGTCATTACCATCGCCAACACAAATACGAGCATAAACATAAAATTGCATTCTATACATACACAGATACTATGAGAATCGATATTGACAATACTTCAGTTTCATATTTCAATGTTTTGTAATCGATTACTTTCGAGAGAGAAAAAAAACGAATAAAGTATTGATTACGATATTTGATAGTTATATGACAATAAAATAAAAAGAAACGAACAATTATCTTGCATTGAAAATCTAAGAACATTCGGTCATCTCCTTATTTATTCGTGACTCAAGGTTACATTGTAATCTTTTATCGAGACATCCTGACGTATTCGACTGATATATCTTTCTTTGATGAACACATTACTTAGCAGGTGAAACGATAAGGACAACAATATTTTTTTACACATATGGAAAGATCACTTCACAGTAATGTTACATGTTATAATGATATACATATTTTCCTATTATCTTGTAACCTGAAAAATAATAAATATATATATATATAGATCAACTGATATTTAGAAAGAGATATATAAGAGAAATTTTATTCTTAAAATTTTATTTTATTTAAACGTGAATTATTTCTAATTAATGTAAATGAAAGAAGAAAAAAAATTTAGGACTAATAGTTATTCTCAATTATTGCCGAACACATACGTGCATGTATATATACATACAATTCCCAAAGCTAATACAATTATAATTATCTTCTATGCTGCCGTTTCCTCCAAGTAACGACTTCGATCTCATCGTGTGAATGTAAAAGACAAATTCATATGCACACGCACACACATACATATTTTCTCTCGTGTTTTTTTCTCTCTAGGGAAATTATACCAACCAACGGCAACATTTACATTTAAATGAATGAACGTTGGCTTCACTCCATCAGTACAATTTGGACAGGGGTATAGGAAAAAAAAGGAAGCAGAAATCCATGTGTCAGTGTATCAATGCCAGACGTACTACTCATATTTACTTTGGAGCAAAGTAGAACGACAGACGGGTAGTCATTATTTTTCTCCCATCATGATTATTTTTTGTTATTGCTACTACTTGTCATCAGGCAAAGAATAAACAAAAAATTATATAGTACGTGCTTTTTTCCTTGAAAATATTTTCATCGATACAATATTGATAATAGAAATATCAATGTATTCATTGATGATAATCAAAACAACGATTGACAATTTACACGTAGAAACGGACAAGTGCAGGGAAATCTGCAAAATAGTCACTCCTGCGCATAAGCGTCATTCGCTTTCTATCGAAACAAAACATTTGAACAATAACATGATAATAACATAAAGAGTACGTCACCGAAAATTCAAAAATATATATCAATGTCTGACAGATGTATTTAAATGTCATGAAAACATGTTAATGATCATGACTTTATTTTATCTATTCTTGTGACAACCAATAGTTGTTTTTTTCTATCGGATCTTCTGATTATGTGTATGCGTAGTTTTTCATAGATCTTTTCTTTCCTCCCACATCAACGAGTGAAACAATATGATGCCATAGTAATTAGAGTAGCAATAAAAAAAAGATACAAGATGGATTATATGATTTATAATTAAAAGGTTAGCAAAAAATTGACGAAACAAGTTGAAATGGATTACTTCAAGAATGAGAAGAAAAAAAAATTGAGAAAATGAGTTAAAGAAATCGATATGCTTAAAAATCAATATTACGAAAGAAAACACCTGACCAAAAAGAAAAGAAAATACGCAATTGCCGCCAGGAGAGATTTTGAAAAAAAAGAAAAATATTGGTCGAAAAAAGTATCGGGAACAACTTACAACATTAAATTATAAGGGTGAACGCTGACGGTTGTTTTTATATTTTTTTACGAAATTCGACGAAAAAAGAAAGCAAGGACTTAAAAAAATTGTCTCGGCCAAAAGAAAAATTCTTCTGAGCAAAAATAGAAATTGATTCGATTCTGATTCGACAGCTAACTATTTGAACACACCTATTGAGAAAATATAAAACACAATTCTTTTTTAATTATGTTGGGAATTATTTTCACAATAAATATTATTTGTCTTTAAATATAATTGTCAGTAAAAAGAAGACATTTATTTTTATTATTACTGAAAATTGAAATTCTATATGTTTCATTCGAATCAAATTAAAACACATCTACTATGTTAGAAAAAATAGCAAAGGACAGACAGTTAGAGACAAGAAAAGATCACGTTCATATATATATATATATATATATAGATGAGACACGTTTGAATAATAGTAGTTTATGTGCTATGAACGCTACACAACAAGACATGAAAACAGAATTCCATGAATGACAAAGGAGGAAAACACTATTGCTATAACTGTTTATATGAATGACATTAGACTATTGTAGAATTCGAATTATTAAAAAACATTTCTTTTTTCGATTGTTTACTATTTCAAGATTTTTCCGTCCAAGTAATTCATTTAGACTTGATAACTTACCCTTATGCATATTTATAAAAGAAAGATAATCGTTATGATTATGACGTTTTGTGTGCCTCATGTGAACTGAATGAAGATTGGTGAATGAATGTGATTTCACCATGTTTTTCTTTTTGTTCTTTCTTTTCTTTCTGTCTTTCTTTCTTAGCGTGTCACTTTTACTCTACTATCAACAAGCGCAGCCAGACACAACAAGCACGAACGGAAAAATGAGACAAAAGAAACGGCTAGTGTGAGAGTGAATACGGTGTACGGTAATTAGGTGGCAAGCACGAGCACTTGCTTGACTTTTTTTTTTGTTGTTGGTGACGTTAATGATGCAAAAAAGCATAGATACGACAGAACAAGAAGAAAGTGAATGACAAAGGGAAAAACGAATATGCCCTTTTCCATATAGTATGAGACGTCACCTGATTCAATCAATGATATTAAGATTTTGAAATATCAAGTCAGACTATTCTGACTTCGTTAGCAAAGATAATTTCAGACTGGTAAACAGTCACCGTTAAACTAATCACATGTTATGTTTCTTTTTCCTCTGTAGCTTTAACATACAAACTAGACGGCAATATTTATCGTTAATTGTTTGAAAAAGAAATAAACTACTATTTGGAAGATATGAAAAAAAAACAGCAAAAACTATCTAATATGAATTTCTTGTTTTTTTTTCTTTAATTCTTTTCATGTATATACTACGCATACTTTTGATGAAATAAAATAATGTACGAAACTCAGTAAAAAGAAATTCGTATGTTCATATTGAAAACATTCTTAAATAGGACAGCGTTGCACAGTTGTTGATCTTAATATCAAGATTATGATTTATTTACATAGAAAATAAAGCAATTTAGATCATATATTGTTTTCATACATTGAGGATAATGTTAATAAATAGTTTTGCTATCTACATGGCATTTACATGATTATGTTAACAATAATTGTTACACGAAATTTCTGTTTATGAATAATTTTTTCTCTAGGACTGGAATTTCATCAAGAAATGTATTTATACAAATAATTAACTTGAATGATTACTTTTAGTAAATTACATTCTTACAGGAAAGGATTCAGTAAAATTGAAACTAGAAATTCTTTTCTAAAACAAATTTGTTGAGAGATCACTTAGAAAATAATCTCTCCATTACAACATCATAACAAATAGAAGAATTATGGTGACCTAGAGCTATTATATCCCTAGATCAAATCAGTATAAGGCATCGCCGTTATTTATTTAGTATTCTATAAATTATTGAGTAATATTTTATTGAATATAATTCAGATTCAACTATTGATTTTTGTATTTGAACTTTAATTCATAGATGACTGTAAATATAGAAGGCATAAACAGTTGGATTATTTGTTTTGTCTTTCAAAGGTTAGTCAGAACGTGCTTTGTACTGCTTTATTCAGTAAAAAAGTTGGTCGATAATTGTGAATAATCGTATCTTACTTAATGGACGTTGTTATGTCTACTTAATAAAAGACGCATAATCTTTGTTATATACTCGTTACGTTCTTATCATAATAGAATATATTATGATGAAACGATTTGCACATAAACGCATACATATACTTATACAAAATTCTTCTAGGGATAAAAACATGGTTGTTTTCATAACATAGACCATACATAGACATCTGTTGAGTGAATGATTTGAGAATGCACAATGACCTTCGCGTATAACTTGATCATAAAGTACTATTATGAAAAAGAAAAACTTAGACTAATTTATAATCGTATTTAACAGATCTTGACATATATATAATTATATATATATATATATAGAGAGAGAGAGAGAGAGAGAGAGATAAGAATATATCTATATAAAAGTATCTCTTTTTTTTATGAAAATAAATAACTGCCTATCAATATATTACTAATAAATAAATCATTTTTTTATCAATCATGTTTATCATAATATTTCAACACAAACAAAGTGTGCTATGTTTAAATATGCATGAAAAAGATTGACACATACTTTTTCTTTAAATAGATCATTATATGTAGACCTTTTGTAAATACTTTACATTGACACGTCTATTTAAAGTATATTTAGATAATTTTATTATTAATAGATAGAAAATAATATCTATTTTTATCGAAATTGGGGGTGGAAACATACTTGTGTTTCTTTACGTTAAATATTTGTCGAATGTAACATATTGTAATAGTTTGCCGATTTCTTTTTTTCATATTAGAAAAGAAAACGACAGCTAAAATTTCCTTTTCTGATAAAAGGAGAAAACAACTTACTAGAGATATTCTAATATTCGCAGTGTCATATTGAATCTTTTTTATGTTGATAATGATATTTTATATTAGTTCTAGTGACAATAATTTGTGTCTTATTTGTCCAAGGAAATATGGTATGAGATATAAAGTTTTAATTGTTTATGGAGACTACCATAAGAAACAGAAAAGTAAAATAAAACAATGATAAATAAATCATGAAAATGAAACGAACTCGAACGATTTTCCTTCACTTCGGAGGAATGTAGTAGAAAAGAAATGATGAAATGATTATTTTTATTTTATATCTCGAGGAAGATAAATTTAAGAATCTATTAAGTGGCGTGTATACTTTCGTCTTTCTATTACCTTATTGTATTTATCTTGCGTATATGAACGAGATTCTAGTTTACCTCGATGATAGTATACATTCAATAAAATATGCAGCAGAAGTTGACTAGATATAGATAATTTACATCGTTATCGAAGATATATTATTTTATCTTTCGTCTTGATTATTTTATCAGAAACTAAGAAATGTAATGGACGTCGTCGGATAACGATCGTATTCGTTTGAAACATAAAATAATGAAAATGAGTATATACATTAAAGAATCGACTGCGTTATTTGATATAATATAACAGGCAGAATTATTTTATTTTGTTGTTGGCCTTCTATATTGTTATGAAGACACATATTTCTATACTTTTTTCAATTGAGGTAAACATAAATTATAAAAAGAACTTGATATAAAATCATTCGGTACATTGTACCATCTTAAATAAGTTGATTCACGTAACTTATTTATTGCTGTGAAACTTGGACCAGAATAATGAGGATCCTGTATGTATAAAACAAGCGAATTATCTATGTAACTATTTATATTCACCGATTGAAGAAATTTACAAGTATTAAAAGTTGTTTATTCGATCGTACAGCAAGAATACATTTTGAAGCTGCATCAGCATCACCACCCATCATTACAGGCGAACCGAAGTCACGAAAGTGTTTAGAAAGTAGACTCATATAATTTAAAAGATCACCACCATTAGATATATGCATGATTTTACAATCAACCTAAATAAATTCGAATTTTAAATAATATTAAAAATAAAATTTACATCATAAAGTTGACTGAGTATCATTGTTGCTTCACATGTACCAATCCATTGATTAGATCGAATAAATGATACTGGTTTATCCTCAAGATTAACAAGAATTTCTTGGATTTTAGTTATCGAAGGAACTATAGAAGATGAATATTCTTGTTTAATATTAATTACCCATGAACATAATGTTTGTAGTGTTCGATATCCACAACCCCAACCACGATCATCTTGCTCATCACAATTATAATGATAGAAATACAAAATGCCACGCACATTATCGATAGTGTCATCGATTTCATCAAGAACTTGATCAATTTTAAGTGACATCTGAAATTATTCGATGTTTTAATTACATAAATCTCTATCATTACGCTTTCTATTCTTCATTGCTTTTGTCATTTGTTTTTTGAACAATAATTTCTCGATCTGAACAATTAGCTTAAATTTTTATGTATTATGCCAATAGGCATATAACTAAAACATTTGAACAATTATTTCACTTACATGGTAAATATAATTCAACTAAAAAATTACTATTATCATCGAGAAACTCTCGTATTTTACATCGAATTAATCATGGAAAGCTTAAGAAATATCATTTTTAGTATGGTTCAAAATACAATAATGAACACGTTATATCAGGCAGCAAGAAAAACTCCTATATAAAAGAAAACAATGAAAAATCTGTGATACCAGTAGTAAAAATCTTATCTAAAAATATAATTGGTCATAAAACAGTAAGTACACGAACAGATTGTAACGAGAACATCAAGTGATCAGCAAAGTTAACTAACCAATGTATACATCGTTGGCCGATTAATCCCAAAAGTATACAATGAAGTATTTCTACAAGATTTTCAGTTTTATTGTTGTTTTGTATATTTTGGTTGAAAAAGATTATTACAATGAAAACAATACTGAATCAATAAATATTATTTCACGATCGAAAAATATTCAATGGAAAAGAGATAAGATTTCAAATCATTCCATCAATTTATTGACACTATCCTCTTCATCGTCGAGTAAGAAAACAAAAAGAAAAAAATTGCATTCATCAAATACTGAATTAGATTTATATAATAAAACTGATAGAAAAACAATAATGATGAAATCTTGTATTCATTTTTATATTTTCTTCCTACTTTATTAATATTTATTGATTCAATTTAATGTGATGTTTCGTTGTAGTTTACGACTTCATCAGACATGATTCTATGTACAATTTTTATAATTTTAAATTATAATTTAAGATCATACAGCTAAATATCTGCATTGTGTAAGAGATAAAGCAGATGAAAAAGGTGTGACAATCAAACTAGTTTGCTTCCTTTCTTCTTTGTTCTTTTGATCTTCTTTACATTTTGTTTAATAGTGATACGGAAATGAATCATCAATCCAGAACAACGCTACTACCGTCTTGTC
>OENM01002460.1:0-17327 GCA_900239745.1 Rotaria magnacalcarata
AATATTCAAAAGCACTTTCATCTAACGAAAAAGCCCTTGCAATTCGACAACAATCACTTCCACCTAACCATCCTGATTTGGCCCATTCCTATACTAACATCGGTGAAGCGAATTGCAATATGGGTGAACACTTGAAAGCACTTTCGTTTTACGAGAAAGCCATCGAAATTCGACATCAATCGCTTCCTCCCAATCATCCTCATTTGGGTGATTCCTACAACAAAATCGGTGAAGTGTATAACAGCATTGGTGAATACTCGAAAGCACTTTCCTATTTCGAAAAAGCCCTTTCAGTTCAACAACAATCACTTCCTCCCAATCATCCCGACTTGGCTGCATCCTACAATAACATCGGTTTGTTGTATGAGAACATGGATGACTATTCAAAAGCAAACTCTTCTTATGAACGTGCTGTAGACATCGGACAACATACATTACCATCAAGTCACTCTGATCTACAGAAATATATAAAGAAACTCGAAAACGTTAAAAAGAGATTGTAGTTTGTTTCTTTTTTGAAGGAAGACAGGAAAATTATTGAACAGAAAACATATTTACTTGAAAGAACATGCACAAGTGCACAGAGAAACTCTGATCTTATTGAGGACACAAATAGGATCACATCCATCCGTCAGGTTATACTATGCATGTCAAGAAATATGAATTTGCATCGGCCACCTTCACGAAAATTTTCATGATTCGACAATGGGAGTTGCTCTGTGTTGGATCAATGGCTACCGAACAGACTCATTAAAATGAGTCTGGAGTAAAGAAAATTTATCTATGAAAACAATGAATTATTCTCTGTTTCAAGAAAAAGAAGAATTCAGTATAGTTGACAAATAATCAAGTAATTAGAGTGAAATTCTTCTCAACAACAAAGTTGGACATGGTTCGGTTCGTAGCTAAGTTGATGTAGTCTGGATCAGTATTTCAAGATATAATGGAAGGGTGATTTGAAAAAGGTATCATTAGTAACGATGGAAATATTTATATATTTTTGTATATTTTTTCCTCTATGGGAAACAAAAGATAAGTAAGCTAAATATATCATTTATGAAGAAAGGTATCTATTTAATCATCAATTAAGTTGAAGCTAATATGACACGGATATTTCTTCTTCATAAACACTGATAGAGTAAAAATAGACTTTAACTGAAAAACATGGATTTACATGTATATTTGGTGTGGGTGTGGGTGTATCAAAGAAATATACACCCACACACACCCACACCGACACACACTCACCCACACCCACACCCCCACCCCACTCCACACTTTTGTCTCAGTTTTTTTGTTAAAAAAACTAATTAATTATATACAATAAATAATTTAAAATAAACAATTTGTTAAATATAAAATTTCTTCGGGTTATATGGGCGAGCGGGGCGATGTGGCGCCTCTGGATGCAGGTGGAGCGGGGGAACTTACGCAATCTAACTGCGCGGGGCTCGGCGGGACGGGTATTGGAAATTCGCGAAGCACGAAATTTCCCTGCCCCGCACACCTCTGGTTTGTATCGTGTCCTTTTTTCTCGATGACAGTTACCACAGGAACGTATCATGAAGAAGCCGTTTAAATTTTCTCATACAGATGTAAAGAGCATGGTCATACAAAAATCAGTCTTTTGTTTTCTTTCTCCAAGAGAAAAATCGATGTACTTACACTTTGTACGAGTTCTTTTCTTCTATGTCGCTGTTAAGTCAATATCACTCTGTTCATTTGTGACTTATCTTTCATTTTATTCAGTTCTTGGTGATGATAAATCTATGACATCAGCGTTTCTTAATACTTATAAACAAGACAAGTTGGTCATTCTTTTTTCTCGAAGAATATATTATCAAGCGAGAAAATCTGAAAAATGACGTAGTATTCTAACTTCATATCAATATCCATGTATTGAATACATGAGTGAGGAGTAGCACTTTATCTGTACCGTTTTATTACTCTACGGAATAAAGTATTATCTATCGGACTTATCATTACTATTTATCAGAAATGAATAATGATTCATCGTAGATCAAATCAGACTTCTCACAAATTCGTACATTGAAATTGCATCCGATCAAATTATCTAGTCTGTGAATTTTGTTCCATACTTCGAGATGCCATAAGTCTTGAAGACAATTCAAAGCAACAAAATAGATTTTTAGTCAAAAAGATCAATATGAAAGACCCAATTCTTCGTATGAAATTTAGTTTTACGAGAATAGGTGTGGGTGTGATTAACAGTGACACTTATAGTAGTTCTATCTGACTTGTTCTGTGATTTATATAACATCCATAACCGAAAAAAATAATGGACCTTATTGAAAGGTATGCATGCTTTTCATGAGTAGCCCGAAGTTCGCCAATATGACTTTCGCCAATCGGTCTTTCGCCATTGGCGAAAGTCATATGGACTCTTCCCTATTCTAATACAGTTTCCATTATGTTCTTGCTGACTTGCCGAACAAACACTAACTTTTGATTCATAGTTGAATGGTTCCCCATGTAACAAAAACCGCATGAAAATCGGCGGTTAACCGTGGTTTTACCGGTCAGGTTACTGGCTCCCATCAGTGAAAATTTACCTGAATTTACCGCGATTACCGCTAAAAAAATCGGTTAACCGGTTCGTCTATAATCTTTGACAAAAAAGTGTTCCAAATCATCAATTAAGCTATTTTGAACATCCTTCTTTTAAGATTTTGCATGTGATTAACATGCGCAAAAAGACGCCGGTTTACTGCGGTTTTACCGGCCCGGTTACCGGCTCTCTTTACCACAGGAAGGATAAATGCAGCGGTTTATCGCAAAAAAATGATCCGGTATTCGCAACATGGGTCAATGCCTGTCGTTATTATAGTGAACTTTTCGAGTGAATTATCTTGAATATTGGTGAATGTTCACCTAACTTTCATTACTATACCTCGTGGACATTCGCCAATTGGCGAAAGTCATATGGACGAAGTTCGGCGATCCCCTTTTCATGGGATGATGAAAGTGGTAAATCGTTCTACTTAAGAAACATTCCTATATTTCCTGTCGTATGCAAGAGAAACTGAAATAAGTAAAGAACACTGTTGATTTTGATCTTAACAGACATTTTTATTATACTATTGTTCTGCTTATGCAAGTAGACCTTTTCAGAGGGATAAATCGCTTAATGAACATAATCATAAATCATTTAATGTACAACATCGTATTGTTGATGATAATCTGCTTGTTTATTCTTCGTATTCAAAAACAAAAGATTCCAAATGGATTTAAATGTCGCTATAAGGTTCGCTTTAAAGGTGTAATTACAACATCGAGCAAAAGTTCAAATTTTACATTTTGTATATTTGAATTGAATTTTTGGTAGCGATCGATAATTTGTATTCGAATACATTCGATGGGTTTTCTTTAAATCCGAAGCTTCTATCTTTTTATCTAGATTGCATAATAAATTGTTAAATAATGACCATTCTAACTTTCGTCTACCAACGAATATTTTGATTTCGTCCATAAACAGATCATGCAAATCGACTAGTATTGTGTTTCGTATTTCATCAATGAGAGATTCATATTGATACAACTTGGCCAAAGTCAATTCACATTTTAATGCTATGTTCCGCTTACTTTCGAATGCAAATTCATATGAGTTCCAATACATGTGCGGTATATGAATCTGCCATTCATCGTCGCATGTTATAGTAGAATGTTGCTTGTTGAATTCTATTTCTTTCATTAGTTTAGAATGTTTTTGTTCAAGTTTCGGTATCAATTCACATATTTCTGATAATATTCTTTCCTTTATTGCAACTTGTACGGCATTACTGTTCAGAATATCGTCTAACATCTGTTTATACTTCAGTTCACGAAAAAAAACCAAACCATGGCCATGTTTTTTCACTAGTAATTGTCTTATTACTGTGCCTAGTAAACATTTGTACATATTTTCCAAGATTTTTTCACAAAGTGCTTCTAAAATTTTATCTTTATCGTACGCAATTTTACGACAATTACGAAAAAACGAGTAATTGTTTCGTTGTATCCATAATAGAAACATCATTTTGCAATTGCAGCAATTAAAAGTCAAACCAAAACGACGTACGCTACATAAATAATCGATATGCCAAAAATCAAAACTACAATCATTGGGGAACAAATCAAAACTGCAGAGAACGTCCTTTTCTTCATGGGAATTGATATGATTACTTGCTGTGTTTGAGTTGTCTCGTATCTCATTTCCTGTTCTCTCTTCAAGTCGATGTAGACGTTTTAATAAGGATGGGCAAAACAAGGAGAAGCAGTTTTGAGCGATTTTGTGTACATGATAACGAATATGTGTGTCAAATAATTCGTAAGCACTAAGTATAAACATGATGAACCAATAAATTTGATCGGCAACTTGATGGTTTCTAAAGTCATATTCTTCTTTTGCCAAAGCAATAGCGAATCGAACAGCCATGTCTTGAATATCAGATGGTCTGTACATATATTTATAGGCGCCCAATTTATCGCCGAATTCGACATTGCAGAAGAAATTCGAATTCACTTCATTGAGAGTTGGATTTTCTCCTTGTCCAAGGACAAGAAACTCCAAGAGAGCAATATTAGCCAAAACATTATAGTTCTTAGGTAGATGAGTAAATATTTTTCGTATCGAATCAAATGAAAGTGAATCAAGAGCAAACAGAAAATCTTGGTAAGCGATACGAGAATCAAGTAAATAGTATCCTTGTTTGAGTTGGATTGAATCAAAACTAGGTCCAGCAGATACCAATGCAGTTAAATAAGGAATTTTTTCAATTTGATATTGATTTAATATTAAAAGTTGACCTGAACCAAAACGAAATGTTTTAGTCGTAGTAGATGACTCACCCGTATGATCATTCATTGTGGATCTATTTTTCAAAGTGCGAACATAATAATCTTTTCATCATTAATGAACAGCTCTAAATGATGACACAAATCCAAGAAACAAGAATTAAATGTAGCTTCAAATGAAATTAACTTGTAAATAATGATCCAACGTGATTGCTTTCGAATACGTTTAAGGTGAAAAGAAACTTGTTTTCATTTCTACACGAGAGCGCCGTAAATGATTAACTATATTTTGTTCTTTTCTTTTATGTGAAAGGTTGGAAATATCCAAATGAAAATCAACTTGCATATTTTTTCCAACCTATTCGTTCCCTTCATCTTTATTTCCAACTTCTGTCACTATGAGTGACTATTGCTTGGAGTTCTACAAACACAGTATGTGGCATGCAAAGATGCAGTACTCAATCGAAAAGAAATAGCTGTTCTTGTTAAATGAATACTATTAAATATATCCTGAGGCGTATGTAAAATTTACTGTTAATTCTGAAAAGTGATTAATCATTGTATCATGACGACTTTGATATCGTTTGATGAATCATAAAAAGAAAGATTTACTTGATAGCAAGTTTTGTTTTTGTTTTGCGAAAGTATAGGTATAAATGTTGAAATGAATATGAATGTAATTATCATCCACTCACACACCTATACACACACGCACACCAAAACAACGTTTTTCCTTATACTAATTAGTTGACTATTTGAAGATAGAAATTACATGCTATAACGAAAATCTGTTTTTCTATTTCATTGAAAATTCTTACTTATGTTTTAATAGTTTAAATATGACATAAATATATCGTTTCATATACGTCAATAATTGTTTTATTACTTTACTCATTTGACGATACTTTACGAATAAACATTGTTTGAACGGACATATTCAAACCAAAGAAAAGAACGTCTATTATTAATAAAAATATTGTTTTGTTTTTTCGTTACAGAATCGATGAAATTCTCTTAAAAAATATCTGAATTGTATATCGATTAATATCAGTCCGTTTATTAATTTTATTTTCAATTAAAATATACAGGGAATTCGTAATGAGATCATTTTAATTTTGCTGCTTTTATCTAGACAACATTTTGAATAATATTTTTTGTCTTTTTATTGAACAGTTATTAAAGATTTGTTTTTATATTTTATTTGAGTGTGCTTTCCTTTTCGTAAAATGAGTCATTATTCTATTTGTGAATTCATTAAATGCTTAATGAATTTTCTTGAAAATTTACTGGTTTAATGAATCAAGGATTCTTGACTGATCATGACGTTTGATAAAAATGTGACTAGTATTTCGTTTCTTTTACCCACACATCATACATTCAATTAGACTCCGCAACTACTCGAAATCGCACCCGTTCTCTGTAAACGATCTCGAGGCCTAGGTTCAGAAACTCATATCTTTCGGAGACGAAGACCAAGTAGAGTAATATTTTTTATCGGTAAGTTGTGACACAGAACAAATAGTTGTTATTTGATTATTTTGGTTAGTTAAATATGATCATGTGAGTACGAGCAAAATGGACATTGGAAATGAAGCTTTTTCGCGAGTATAAAATGCCAACGACTTGATACTGTGTTCATATCGATATCCATATGATTTAACTCATCGACATTGGCACTTTACTATTATTTTTCTATATGATTTTGTTTTAAGTGCTCAAAATAACATTGGAGTTCTTTTGTTTTGGGATGACCTAGTCCCAAGGCACGGTATGCAATGCTTAATGCTACTACAGTATCTTCAATAGTTTTCTTGTTCTGACAAAGCCTATCAAATACTAATGTCATATTGCAGTAGGTAACAAGTAGCCAGGGATGATCAGGTCGAAGAATTGATTGCCAGATCGCCAACGCCTTCTCATAGTAAGAAAGGCAAGCTGCATAGTTTCTCAAGAATAGATGCATCATGCTAATCTTTTTATAGAACATGGCCAATGATTCATGATTGAATTGAACAGATTTCTTTTTGATTGCTAATGACTTTTCATAGTATAATAGCGCAGATGAAAAATCTTCAATATCATTGTACACGTCACCAATGTTTTCGTAGGCGGTAGCCAAGTCGAGATGATTGGTAGGGAGTGATTTCTCCATAATTATAATTGCTTTCTCATGAAATGAGAGTGCAGGCATATATTTTCCCATCAATTTATGTAACATACCAAGGTTGAGATAGCCAGTAGCTACTGATAGATGATTGATTGGGGAACATTTCTCTTCAAATTCAAGAGACATCTCACAATATGAAACTGCCATGGGATAGTTTTTCATTGATTTGTGGACCGCGGCCATACCATGACAGATCTTAGAAAGAAGTGAAAAATTGGGTGAAGCACATTTCATTTGAACTTCATATGCCTTCTCATAGTATATGAGTGCATTTGGGTAATATCTTAATGCATTATGTATTCCACCAATGTTTTGATACGTATAAGACAAGTTTGGATGATTTTGTGGTAGAAATGTTTTCATAATTTCCAGTGCTTTTTCAAAATATGAAAGTGCGGTTTGAAAATTTCTCATTGATTTATGTATCGTACCAATGTTGTTGTATGCGATACTTAGACTTGGATGATTACGTGTAGCGGATTGTTCTTCAATTTCTAGTGACTTTTCACAGTATGAAAGCGCATCAGAGTAGTTGCCCATTGACTTATAAACCATGCTAATGTTGTTGTATGTCTCTCCTATTTCTCGATGCTTGGGTGAAAGATACCTCTCTCTAATTCCCAGTGCTTTCTCAAAGTAAGAGAGAGCAATGGCATCATTTTTCATAGCTTTATGAACTATACCCATACTGTTATAGATGGCAGCTAGCATTAAATGATTAAGTGGAAGAGAATTTTCTTGAATATTAAGGGCTTTCTCAAGATATACAAGTGCGGCTGGGTGATCACATGCCGCATGGTAAACCATACCCATGTTGTTGTAAGTCGTAGCCAAGTCTGGATGACTGGATGAAAGAGATTTTTCTTGAATTCTGAGTGACTTTTCAAAGTACGATAATGTAGTCTTGTAATCTGCCATCGATTTATGAATCATTCCCAAATTACTGTAGGTGGCAGCTACTGATGGATGCTCGGATGGAAGAGATTTCTCTTGAATCATTAATGCCTTCTCATAATGCAAGAGTGCTGCTGAATAATTTCCCATAGATTGATGCACTACACCCATGTTGTTATAGGTTATAGCCAGATCTGGGTGATCATCTGGAAGGCACTTCTGTCTAATTTCAATTGCTTTCTCGTGATATGAGAGTGCGTCAGAATAATCACTTTGATATTGATGTAGTAATGCCATTTCATTATACGTAGCAGCCAGATCTACATGATTGGATGGCAGAGATTGCAACTGAATTTCAAGTGTCTTCTGACAAAACAAGAGTGATGTCGGATAATCTCCTATTAATCGATAGATACTCCCAATGTTACCATAGGTGATGGCCATGGTAGGGTGGTCAGATGAAAGATATTTCCCTTGAATTTCAAGTGTATTGTGATAATATAAAAGTGCAGTCGGATAATCTCCCATCAATTGATGAATTGTAGCTATATTGTTATAGGTCGTTGCCATGTCAGAATGATTCACTGAAAGAGATTTGTTCTGAATTTCGAGCGTTTTTCGAAAGTATATTAGCGCAACAGAGTAATGTCCCGTACTTTGATGCACTAAACCAATGTTATTGTAGAGAGTAGCTAGATCTGGATGACCTGGAGAAAGAATCTTTTGTCTGATTTCTAGTGTTTTATTATAGTATGACAATGCGTCTGAGAAATTTCCCATGGATTTATGTACCATGCCCATGTTGTGATAGGTAGTGGCCACCAATGGATGATCGAATGGAAGAGATTTCTCTTGAATTTTCAATGTCTTATCATAGTATCCGCGTGCAATGGAATAGTTTCCCATTGACTGGTGAACCAAAGCAGTGTTGTTATATGTGGCAGCGAGATCTGGATGATTTGGTGGAAGAATTTTCTCTCTTGTTTCAAGTATTTTTTCATAACAAGAGAGTGCAGTTTGATAATCTCCCATCGATTGATATACAGCCCCCATATTATTGTATGTGTTAGACAAAGCTAAAATGTCGTCTGGAAGAAATTTCTGTTGAATTTGAAGTGCTTTCTTAAAGTATGAAAGTGCATTAGCATATTTCCCCATTGATTGATACACTGCAGCAACATTATTATAAGTAGACGTTAGCGAAGAATGATCGGATGGAACATATGCTTGTTGAATTTCTAGCGTTTTCTCAAGGTAGGCTAGGGCATTTGAATAATCTCCCATCGATCGATATACTGTAGCAATGCCATTGTAGAGTGGTCCTATCGATGTAAGAATTTCTTTTAGATTTAATTCTGATATCGATACGGCTTCGAGTAAATTATTGTACAATTTTTCAGCAGTGTCGAATTTACCCATCTTATGAATCAGCGTGCACATACGATGCCAAGCAGATTTACCTACGATCTCGTTTCTCATATAATCAGTCAAACACTTCAGTTGTGGATCGCCATCGTCGGTCAGTGTGAGATTGACTTGCCATAGTCGATCTTCTAATTGTTTCATTTCACCAATCCTGAACACAGTGTGCATTGAGAACAGGAATTCTTGTTCGAAGTCCGAATAGTGACTAATGTTTGTCAACGATGCAAATGGAGTCGATGATACTTTCGGATTGATGTCCAGTCGAAATAGTATGCCTGATAAATTAGGATTTTCTCGCGAACTTTCCGCGAATGCTAATGATACTTCATGATCGATACTAGTAGACAAAAAGTTATTGAATGAAATAAGGCCACCTTGATTTTTCTTTAAATTGTCAAAATCAAAATTTGTCATTCCTTGACCACGAAAAAGAGTCATGTGTGTTGTATAATTTGCTTCTTTATGAAGTTTTTGTACTTGACAATGGAGGTCTTGTATAAAAAACGCTAATTTTAGTATAACTTCAATGTCTTGTGTTCGAAGAGCCCTGTTAAGTATTGAATACAAGAATGATTCCTTTGAATACCACCAAATTGCCGAATGCATTTTATAATCTCGTTGAAACTCGAGAATTTTATTCAACAAAACATTATTATCTGAATAGTAGACACTGATAAAATCAACAAATTCTTGTTTTGCTTTTTCATTATATTGAATTTCAAGGATAATTTCTTTGAGTAATTGAGAATACATAAATGACTGATCAAGCTCATCAAGTTTAGTAGAACTATTAATGACAGGAACAGTACTGATTGGTGTTAAGTCAACTTCGAACATACGAATTAGTCGTACCAGTTCCAGACATATAGATTCAATTTTATTGTACATACCTTTCGGTTTTTGACATTCGTCCTGTGAATTATGCGTGCAAAATATAAAGATTGAATGGAGCTGAGGAATATCTTGGATTAATGATTTCATTTGTTTAGCAAGAGAGCACGAAATAATCATGAATAAACGGTCATCTATAATATTCCTTGAAAATGCAATGCATTCATCCGTGTCCGTAAATGTTGTCACCGAACTTATGATATATCGAAGCTTAGTTATTGTGTTTTTTGTAAATTCATCCGACTGATTAATGTTTGTATCCAACCATATAACGATAAAATTTTTGATGACAGGAAAACGCGACGGTGCTGTCCAGCTATCGTTATTTTCTTCCGATTTATTGGCACTAATTGTGCAGGTCGGTTCCGTATCCATATAACTCTTTGTTTCGATATTAACTGTAGTTGCGATGCCAGCTGTTTTTCTATTTTACATAATACGAATCTACAATTAAAAATATATGTGAACGACATCGTAGAGATAGAACAAGTATAGTAGCAGCAGCAAGTAACATCTACGTCCACTTTTTAGCAACACATAAATTGATGACTCTTGCTTGTGTATTGGGTGTTTTACTTCACTAATAGTGCAATAAAGTGCATCGAGTTAATCAAAATCTATCTAAAACATCTAATTTTCTTAAGTCTCAGTTTAAATTTAATCAATTTTTAAACTATTTTATGACTACAGCAGCTCCGATTGACATTATTTAATTCAACATCTATATTTTTGGTGTTTAACTCACGACTATTTTTGAAGAAAATAGCGAGTGAACATTTCAAGCTGAAATTTTCGCAACTTCCGCTTCCCTATTACAGACAATTCACTATGTGAAGAAAATAATCTGTGGACCTTCTAATTAATTTTGTCAAATTCATCAGATTAAAGTTTTGAAAAAAAATTAATATCGTTCTTCCTGTCGCAATTATATTAAATAATAGTATATTAAGATTTACTCTATGCATAATCGACCTGTAAAAGACTTTTTCTCAATTGAATATGCTGATACTAAAGATTTTCATGTTAAATTAATAAAAAACAATGTTAGCGAATTGAAAAAGTTCAACTAAAAAGTACGATATGAATAAAAAATCATTGCATGTAATACAGAACACTCTAAGAGATTTTTCACTTTACACATTTTATGTTAATTAAATTAGGTAAGCGAGCACAGTTGAGTTTTACATTTCAGTCAAATAGGGTTGTGCTAATAAACTTGTTGACGTAACACTTCATCTGATAATCGCTTTTAAAAACTCTTATTCTGATTATATGCTCAAATTCTCTAAATGACATTGAAAAGTGTTTCAAACCAAAAATAATTTTTGATTAAATATTTAAGATTTCTACAAGCAGTCGTACTTTTTTTTAACCAATTTATTCTCTATATACCCTTGCATCGAATAGACCTTTTTAAGCATAGCATCCAATTTGGATATTTAACGGCCAGCTAATAAAATTGTCAATTTTAAAATCAATTGAAAGTTATCGAATCTTACCTTATCTATCATCATACACACATTCATATTTACACAGTCGTCTGATGATCAAGAATTTTACAGAAACAAATTTTGAAAAGAATCTTTTGCAAGAGGACAAATGATATCGTGGCAAGGTTTTTAATAAATATATATCTGTGCTAGTTTCAACGCTACAGTATCATTAGCTCTAAACTGTTGTTCTGCTTGAAGAAATGAATCATGAAAAAGGATACAAATCGCTATTTTAATTTATATTTCAAAGAACCGTCACATATTCACATGATTTGTGGAATAATCAGAACTACTTAAGTCTCTTTAAAATTCATTTACATATAGATTTAAGCAAACCCGTTCAACCATACAGTCAACTCTTGAAAATGAACACATGTAAAAAGGAAAGGTGAAAAAATAAAACTTTATTCGATCTTTTTCTGATTCATAATCGATTTTTACCGATTATTTCTTCGAAAAACGATTTTAATCTGACTTTAGCTCTTGTTTTTTACATGGGATTCAACTAAAAAAATAACCTTTTGTAAGCTATCCGTCTTATTTATTTTCGTCGTAAAAGTTCATAAAATACTAGTCTACCAAGTGAATACAGATTAGAATGTCCTTTAGAAAATGTCCTTTACGAAATGTCCTCGGGATATGGTCGTCGGAAAGTTTTCCCTGAAATTTGGTCCTTCAAAAAATGTCCTTCAGGATAAATGTCATTCGTGAAAAATGTCCTCGGGGAATGGTCCTTTATATGAAAAGGTCCTTTGTCGTCAATAAGGCGGTCGGGTTAGCATTAGTATTTAAAAAGTGCTACTACTTTTTTATTATAGTTAAGAAAATAACTTAATGCTGCGCTGTTAGTTTAAAAAAATAATTTAATACCTTAGTGTTAGTATTGAATTAAAATTAGCATTAAAAAAGCATTATTTAATACATTTTTCATGAGCATTAGTATTAAATAGTGATATTTTTAATACTAATACTAATTCAAATTAATGCGAGAGTGTTAAATTATTATTTTAACACTAACACAGAAGAATTAAGTTATTCTTTTAACTCTAATGGAAAAACATTAAAAAGAGCATTAGTTAATACAATGCTAATGCTAAGCCGACACCCCTGGTCGTCAGTTGTCGTTTAAACATAATGTTACTGAAATGTAGATGACGCTGTGGCTCAAGCATACTCCCAGAAATATTGAAGTCTGGAATGCAATCTCTTACAAAACGATCGAAGTCCGGAACTGCTGAACAACGAATCACAAAATTATATAATCGGTGTAACAATAACCAAATTACACCACACGATTTATTACGTGGACTAATGAAATATAATCCGTTATAATAAACCAAACTGCATTTTAAACACTATCATCTAGCATTATTTTAATTTTAGTGAAAGGACATTTTCATAATGAAGGACATTTTTTCGAAGGACTAAATCAGAAAGGACCATGCCCCAAGGACATTTTAAATCAAGAACATTTTGTCTAAAGGACTTTTTTCCGAGGACCGAATCCCAAGGACATTTCGAAAAGGACATTTTTACAAGGACATTGTAGACTGTTACCTACCAAGTATATTTCAAAAGCAATAAGACTTTTGGGCCTTTTAGCGAACAATGTCAATCGTCACTTACATAAGATGCCTACTATGCTGAAAGAAGTGAGAAAAGTTTGCAGCATGGAAAAATGTTTTTATACGATCGAAAAGAAATTTGCTCTGCCACAGAAATCACTTCCTACGCCACAAAGTAACTAATGCCAGAAAAAAAAAATGTTTTTTTTTCTGTGTAATGAATCATAGGTAAAAGACAAGGCAAGGCAAAAAAGAAAACTTTATGAAACAATCATACCTTAATTATGACTCGATTGCAGTGTACAACTTTCATCCGCCAGGAGGATATACATGAGAAATCGATCATCAATTAATTAACCAGAACAAAGTTGCATAACTTTTTTCGATGCAGACTTTCCAACGGTAACTTTTATGTTTCAATTTTGATTGGTTTTCTGGAAATGTAAAGATTTTTGAGAAATGCTTTTGTTAATTGGAAAGTTTTTTCCATCTTAATTATTCATAATAACGCGAAGATCTCTATAAGAACTTGATATCTGAATCAGAGTAAGCGTAGATTAAAAGTTAAAGTAAAATTATACTTCTTGGTGCAATTTGTTCTTCTTTTACTTTTTTTAAATTCGTTGCTTATGTGTCTTTGAAAGTTTTTATGATTTTTTCAGTGTCTCTAAATATTTTCCCTACACTTTCTTTGAATGACACTATTCATTATAATATGATTTCATTTCCTATAAGATATTCCTCAATACTAAAGCAAGAAAACTGAAAGAAACTTTCAAAGTTATATGCAATTTTGATATAGGGTTATCAAATATATATTTGATAACTCTATATCAGGGTGTGGGTGGGTGGGTGGGTGTGTCGGTGTGGGTGGTGGGTGTCGGTTGGGGTGTGGGCGCTGGTGTGGGTGTGGGTGTCGGTATGGGTATGAAGAAATAGAAGATCATACGCCCACACCCACACACCCTAAATTTAGTGAGGTTGTAGTTGCCTTCCTTATTTTTTACAACGTTTATTGACTTTGATTAAGAGCAAAATTGAATTCTTTTATTATCGTACGTTTGCTAAGAGCTTTTTCTGAATTAACTACCAAAAATATCGAATTGATTAGTTGTCTGAGCTCGCCATTTCGGATATAACTATTGCCTTCGTATATCCAAATTCGATTTGAATATCCACTTTAATAGTTTCATTCGTCAAAACAGTTTTTCGCCAAACATTCACGATTGTATTTCGTTTTTGCCAAAACGAATCTCTTTGAAAACTGGTCGTACATAAACGTTCGGCAACGGACTCCTCTAAGCCATCCGTTGACATTTCTAAAATGAACTGCTTCAATTTTGGTAAGCTTTGTTCTATTAGACTTTGCCATTGATAATCATCGATTGAGTCCAGTTCGACGTATATTAAGACTAGTTCAAGTCGTCGAAGATTTGAATATGTACCCAGGAAACTCCTTACTAAATCAAAGTCCGTTTCAATCAATGTAGCTATACATGTATGTAAATGTGGCAATGGTGGATAACTGTCAGTCCATGTGTCTAATGTGGCAATAAATGTTAATGATCGTAAGCATGGAAGATGTGATAAAATCCAATGCAAATTATTTAGACAGATAGTTGTCAAATGAAAGCATTGGCATGATAGATCATTGTCTATCGGATTTTTAATTCTTGCATTTCGATTTACCATTTCTGGATTGAAGTCTGTGTATAAATTTAAATATCTCAGCGACTTTAGATAACGCGAGCAAATTTTGAGAAGTCCCATCGATAACTCGTGGACTTTCTCACGGCATTGATCCGAACGAAAGCAAATCGAAAGCGACTCCAAATAATTTGGTATAAGCTTACGATAAATGATGTCACTAACTGTAAATACGCCGACGCATTCCAACGTCAAATATCGCAAACCTTGGAAACTACATGCTAGAAGCCGATCAGCTAGTTCATCATCGTATTTATTTGAGAGTAGAAGTTCAGTAACTTGTGATTGATCTATGGAAGCAAGAACCTTCAAAATAAAAAAAAACTGAAGTTCAATAGTACATATTTCATGCATTACCTGCTGACATTTATGACGTTGAATTTCTCGTAAATCAAGATATTTGCCCATAGTACAACGTACTAATCCCGAAAGTCGATTGTTGAGTTCATAGAATGACTGATAAATACTATAACCATCAAGATAAGAAAATAGCGTGATGAAGATCTCGTTCGGCAAACATTCAAGTGTCGTAACTAGTGATCCATTCATGACTACGATAAATCTAGAATAAGTCAATGTGTTTGGACAATAAAAGTATACTCTTGATTGCTTAAATATAATCGAATGCATTTGACATGTGAGTGGGTGTGGGTAAAGTATGAGTAATCGATACCCACACCCTAGTTTTCGAAATAGATAAATTGAACCTAGTAAAAGGATACTGAACAAAATATATGTCTGAATATTTTACGAAAAAGCCACCTGAGTACTCACGAAACACTCGATTTTATAAGGCCAGTACTCAATAGTCGTACTCAGATACTCAGATCCAAGCACAAGTACTGCTAATAAGTACTCCAAGCCCCGAGTACTCATGAGAATTCGCGGCATTTTCTAGCGTGAGTACTTCGCTTGATGACTACATTCACTAGGGTGTGCATTATAGTATGTGAAAACAACATTATATACCACATTAGTTGAATGTGACTGATATTGTTGACTAATAAGGGTACTAAAAGAAAGGGGGCATTTGAAAGACCATAGAAATTTCTATGCACATGTTCATGAATAGTCATAAATAATGGCTCTGAAAATAATAGAATGATTACTTTTAATAGTTTGTCATGTTTCTATAAGTAAATACATGTAAAAACCGTCATCAATCTCATATTTGACAATAAAAAAAATTTCAATGATACTCGAATCGACTCGTTTTCATATCCTAGATATGAGTTCGATATTGAGCTTCACTTTTGGCACCTTTTCATTGAATCATAGTCGAAGTAACATTCGTACGTATGTATAAAAAAAATGAATTTATGATAGAGAAAAACACATAATGATCGTCTTCATTTTGAAGACTTGCTAAACCACGACGTGTCTTTTTTCTAAATTTGATATATCAAAAGATGCAGTGTTTTGCGGGCTTTCAGAATCTATTCTTATTTTGCTGGGGCGGATTATCCAAAGCGATCATTTGATCAAAATACGTAAAAACATGATGTTCGAGAATTACAGTGAAATTTCGTCCTTTTTAATTTTTTTGTCGACAAAAAATTAGCAGTCGACGAACTTCTATATACCGATTGTAAAGTAGATTCCAATGGTATTTAACTTTTTTAAACTCAGTAGCATTTTCATGAAAATATAGAAAGAAGGAAGAAATTCTTATAAAATGGGTCGTAGGAAGTGAACCAAACATGGTAGCCAAAGAAATGTGGCTGACTTCATATGGGATGAATAAACCAATAGAAAATGAATCCATACATTATCCTTGCTCGACTATTTATTCCTATTCTGTCGTCCATGAAATAACAAGTGGAACCACATGAGTCATTCGATTCACTTATGTTCTGCTATTTATCGCATCGCTTTGTTAAATCGGATTCTCATTGAAAATAGTGATTTCTTTTTGCAACCTTCAGATAATCTAAATAAAATTCAAAATGGTTAAAGTTAATACTCGTGCTGTAAATAATTTAAAAAACAATGGACATCTCAGTAAATCATATATATGTAAATATATAAATGTATATATGACAAGACTTAATTTTATTCATACTTTGGAATAAAAGATGTGCGACGACGCGTGTTTATCACTCGAAAAGAACGAACACAAAAGAAAAGAAAATGAATCTCGACTGGGAATCGAACCCAGGT
Organism: Rotaria magnacalcarata; assembly: GCA_900239745.1. NCBI lineage: Eukaryota > Metazoa > Rotifera > Eurotatoria > Philodinida > Philodinidae > Rotaria > Rotaria magnacalcarata. Next base: position 17,097 of record OENM01002460.1, read on the forward strand.
AGTATCCACTCTGGTAACTAGCCAGAAGCTTTAACCAACTAAGCTATCGAGACTCAGTCTACATTCATCTTCAATTCGATGTGAACATACATTTAATCTTTCGAGTGATATACGATTAGAGCCTTCCTTATTTATACGGATATTAACTCTAAACGACCTCTTCGAACGAGGATTTGAATTGCCTGTTCTATTGCCGTAAAATGTAAATCATATATATGTAAATATATAAAT
>OENM01002461.1:407-17319 GCA_900239745.1 Rotaria magnacalcarata
AATTTATAAATTTTATAATTTATAAAAAGGAAATCTAAATCTATTCCTAAATTATAAATGGGTGTGACGATCAATTTATAAATTTTATAATTTATAAAAAGGAAATCTAAATCTATTCCTAAATTATAAATGGGTGTGACGGTCAATTTATAAATTTTATAATTTATAAAAAGGAAATCTAAATCTATTCCTAAATTATGAATGGGTGTGACGGTCAATTTATAAATTTTGTAACTTATAGAAATGAAGTCTAAATCTATACCTAAAATAGAAATGTGCTGGCAGTTATGTGATCTGTTGCTTTCCGATGGTTTTTAAATGGTCGGGATTTTTTTCATTTATTTTCGAACTGTGAATAGTTATTCAGATGTCAATTTATATTCGAAGTCGAACTAGGCATCTCATGGCAAAATCGTGGTTCAGACAGTGCTTCGTACCTTTCTTCCATGCTTATTTCGACTGCGTTTTTTTTATTTATGGTTCTTGCAAATTATTCATGTTGTTCTCATTGGTATCCCACTTTCACTTATTCATCATGTGTATTTCTTGTCTCGATTGAACTTATCCACTCCTGCTTTTGGAAATTTCAGGATCTGTGGCGGAAACTGCCGACGGAGTCGGCGGCTCATATATTTGCATGAGTGAATTGTGTCAGTCTAGGGCCGAGTGAATCGATTTTCGATTCATGTTACTTGTGAACTTATACTTGAATCAATTCCACTATAAAGTTTTATTTGAATACAATTTTATTTTAATTTAATTTTACCATACAATTTTATTCTCAATATTAATATTTGAATCTAATATTACTACCAAAACAATATTATATTAAATTTAACTTATGAAATTGGTATTGAATTTTCCAAATTTAACTTAATTTCAACTTAATTGTGAATTATGAAATTAGTATGGAGTTAATATAAAGTTAATATAGAATTAACATTGAATTTGTTTTTTAAATTTACTGAATTTAATTTAAATTTATTGCATTGAATTTATCAAGTTTGATTTTGATTTTGATACCGAGTTGGTATTGAGTTTATTAGTATCAACTGAGAAAATTGGTATTTAGTTTATTAAATCCAATTTTGATATAAAACTAGTTAAATCTCAAACATCAACATCGATATGATATCAGTAAAGACAATAGAACTAAAACATAATAAACATGCATCCGATATAAGTAAAGACAGAAAATGGAAAATATATCCAAAAATAGTGAACGTATGCATACGACAAGCAGTATAAATTTACACTCAAACAGATTATTGAACTTGTCAACAGTGGGCAACGTATCCACGCTCACATTGATCAACATCAACCCTGGAACGGGCACAATCCATTCGACCCCTCGTGAAGTTGGATTCATCATTGACAAACGGTCGAACGTCATACTGCAATTATGAACATGCTGAAAAAATGCGATTACAATTCGCAGTCGACTCAGAAAGAGAGCTCGAACCATGGAATATCATTCCCTTATTTTTAGTATTTTGTCTTTTTAAATTTTGAATTTGTTTCTTAGTTTTCATTTTCATTTTTTTCGTTTTCCATTATATTTTAATCTTAATAATATTTATCCTATTTGTTTTTCTATTCCTATTTTTATTGTGCTGATTTGAAATGTAGAGCCCTGAAGAGTATTTCAATATTTTAATAATAAATAAACATGAAACGCTTCAGCAAAAAGTAAACTCTACATTTATTTATAATTATTTTCTTAAATTTAGCACAGAAGGAAATAATTCAATTTCTAACTGAAATTCGACTTCGATCGGTTGCTGAAAAGCAAGAGTTGAGACTAGCAAATTGGTTTGTCTTTTCGTTAAGAGATATATTGATTTGTTTTTGAATTAATTGATTTAAGTACCCCATCGTAACTAGCTCGGAATAATCTTATATACTCACTCCCTCAAGCAAGAATGAAACTAGTCGTATGATATGCTTTTGAATCAATTCTTTTTTAAAGCTCACCCTCACCCCACCACAAACAAATAGACAGACAGACGAACTTTTATTTCGCTTAATCTTCTTGCTAGTTGAAGGGATTCAATAATAATAATAGAAAGATAAAATTAAAGATAAGAAAGATTAGAGAAAGTGAGGAACGTACAATAGAATTACATGAGGATCACAACTGACGATAAACAGGAAACGGGGTGGTGAAAATCAACAACAAAGAAGAAACGAATGCAATATGAATTCAAGTTTTATAACAATGAACTGTATGATAGGGGAAGTAAGTTGCCGTTACTTTTTCTGGTAACTATCTTAAAAAGATGAGATATCACTTTCTGCTGAAGTGACATCTTAAAAAGATGAGATATCACTTTCTGCTGAAGTGACATCTTTAATTTATCCCTTTTAAAATTTTCAAGTTACCGGATAACGGTAACGAAAAAGTAGTTACTGTTACCCGGTTGCGCGTGGTAATAAAAACCTTATTTATTGACCAGACTCAGTCAATAGGAAGTGATATCTCATCTTTTTAAGAAAGTTACCAGAAAAAAATAACGGAAACGGTACCGTTATCCGTTACTCGGTAACTAATAACTAGGTGGTTATCGTTACCTGCGAACGTAACGCCATGGTAACGGAAACTTCTCACTCATATTGCATGACGCAACACTCGATACCACATTTAAGAACAAAAAAAATATGGTACTAGAGAATAAAAATAGATGATGTTACGTGTGTCGACATCTACATTAGTTACACATCCTCACGTTCTAGGCGGCACCCACCCAGGTCGATCAACTTGTGTCGTACACGGCCGTTTAGCCATAATTTACGGCCGTTTGGTATGCACCGTATTACGGTCGTTTTGCATCGTGCCATAAACGATCGGATACGGTCGGATACTGAAATATCCGACCACATTACGGCCGTTAGTAACCGTTTACGACAGGGCAAATGACGACCGTAATACGGTGCATGCCAAAACGTCAAATTACGGCGCTTTACGGTCGGAAACGTTACAAAACGGTAGTATACGTTGCCATTTACGGTCGTTTACGACCGTTTACGATCGTATCAGGTCGTCGTAATGTTCGACCTGGGCATTGATCATCCGGAATATGGGTAGTAGTTTCTACTTCTATTTCTTTGGTTTGAGAATTTCTTTTGGTTACTGTAAGTTTATACGGAGGCCTGTTTTCAGAAGTTGCTGGATGACCAAAGAGTGTTTGCACGTGCACGGGACCAGATGAATTTGGTTTATTTTGAGCATTTTCTCTATTATGCAGAACAAGTGTAACACTGTCAGCGAAAGCATAAGTTGTTCCCTTATTTTTCTCGGAACTAGTTATGAGAACCGGTTCCAATAAAGGGAATGTCACTTCTGCTTTAATAAATTCTGGATCTGTCGAAAAGCTTTGATTTCCAACGATGTAGCTCATGCCATCTCTGGCACATTTGATTTGATCATTTTCGTTAAGAAAATTTGTATGTTTTGGTTTTTCAGCTATCTTACTAGGTGGCAAGCCCCCTTGTACATGGTCTTTTGGATGTCCTTTTGCTTTTGACCCATAAGGTTTAACACCGTGAGATTCATCTAATATGGATTTTTCTTTGCCAACGTGATGTATAAATCCTCCTAATGTTAGTGCATCCCTTTTATCGCGCTCTAATCGTGTAATATCCCGAGCTTGATTTGCAAGATTTCCCTTATCAGTTTCCATTCTGACAGCAGTCTCTTGTCTTAATTGATTGGGATCTTTTTCTGCTGCTTGCGCAACAACATTAAACAAACAATTATTTTTTCCGGTATTCCTAAGAGTTGGTTCGTTTCCTCCGGGTAAAGTCCAATGTCCAGAAGGATTTTTTTCATTTGGTTTATGATATTGAACTTCGATGGGTTCACCACCTTTATCTTCTCCAATAATGCGCACAAGTTGTCCATTTTCATCTAACACTTTGATCGGTCTTCCGGCTACATCACTTAATGGTCCTAAATGCGGTAATCCAGCTTCTCCACCATTTTTTAAGTCATCTATCATTTGATTCGCCTTGGCTACTGCTTTTTCGTCCTGCATACCTTCTTTATGCTCTTTCCCTATTCGATTATTTTTATCACGATCTTGAAAAAACTCGGTTCTTCTTTCTGCTTGATAAATTCCAATTTTATCTTGTAGAGTTTTATCTAATCCTGATGTTAATTTTGTCATACTATAACTGATACCCGTCTGAGTAACAGGAGTAATTAGTTTTTTCTGTATAATATTACACATTTTCGCAGATACACTCGTTGCCAATGTTCTACATAACACATCTGAAGATTTACTTCGTCTTTCCAATTGGATTTGTTGTTGTTCTTTGTCATTATCAAGATCAATGTCGTTAGTTAATGCTTCTGGAGTATAATTGGATGCATAGTTTTGAGATGTTTCTTCTTTTTTCTTTTCTTTTCTATCATCAGTATTTTGTTTGTCTACAGCGTGTTGCTGATTTTTCAATTGTTGCTCATCAACTTTTTGTTCTTTATATATTTTATTTATTACTTCATTTAATTTTGGTGTGAAATCCGGTACAAAGTTTTTTAATTCTGCTAAGGCTTGAGTTACTTCATAAGTTGTCAATACGGTCGATAAACCTGCTATTTTCTGTTTAGCTATTCCTTTACCTATACCAATAGTTATTGATAATAGTGCATTTTGTTGCTCTTGTGAATTCAACAATTCCATTGCTCGATCTTTTATTAAACGTTCGTAATAACTATTTCGATTTATACCATCTAATTCGAGCATTTGTTTCACATGATCATTAGCTAGTAATGCATCCTGTATTGGTTGTTCAATTTGTTTCATTACTTCGTCTTGTATAGCTGGCATCAAAGTTTTAGTCACACCATAATCAACAAGTTGTGTTACTAATTCTTTCGCTACACCTTTAGCTAAACCTGTTCCAATTGCTTTTGCCGCTATTTTCCAACCTGTTTTTATTGTCGTTGTCATGACTTGACCAATACTTTTGACTCCAGCAACTGCCGTTTTTGCAGCATCTTTTATTGCCCCCAATCCGGCACATACAAGAGATACAGTTAAACTAATAGCTTTTTGTATTCCATACGATACCCAACTAAAATCTCGATTAATAATACCGTCTTTAACCGCCGTAATGAGATCACTCACTCCTTCAGTGATTAATCCCATACCAATAGAAGCGCCAGCACCAAGAGTAAATACAGCAAGTGCTGCACCTGCAACTAATTGGGATAGACCAAGCGCTGCAACAGCAATAACTGCCTTCCAATCAATCGGCTTGATTTATTTTATTTTGAAAGATCCTCGAAATCCATTATTTTTATATTCGTCAATTTCCTCTTTATAAAATGTGATATCTTGATTTTGTGGCAATGATTGTTCAATTTCAACATGTTCAATTTCAATATTGTGATCTTTTTTTCTTGCTTGACCAATAATTCCAAGTTCTTGTGATTCTCTATTTTGTTCTAAAAATTGAATTTGTTTATCAATATTATTTTTATCTTCTTGTTTGATATTTGACTGTTCTTTTTGTTTTTTTAATTCTTGAATTTCACTATTCACACCTTCTGCACCGATTCCAATAGCTGATTCGATTGTATTTTTTTGTATACCAAACAATGTCAGTTTATGTGATACTTGTTCAGATAAAACTTCAGAATTTGATGCTTGTTGAATAATATGTAACATTGGTTCAAAATTATCATTTACTATTTGCTTTGCTCGTTTAAAATCTTCAACTGCTTTGTCAATTTCTTCTTTATTCTTTTTACAATCACTACCATATTGAGCAAGTCGTGCATATCCACGATTGTAATAAGCATTGACTTGAAAAGGTTCATCTAATTGAATTGCTCTTGTAAATTCATTAATAGCATTTTGTCTTGCTTTGTTCGTTTTACCATCTAAATATTCATTTCCAATTAAAACATGAAAATATGGATTCTTGATTAAATTGCCGTTTTTTTTATCAGTTAATAATTCTTGTCGAAAGATCTTAAATCTATCTAACATTTCTTTTTTCGTTGTTGTTGTTGTTGTTGTTGTCTCTTGTAATTTTAACCAAATACCAAATCTATCTTCCACTGCTCGGATTTGAATTTTGAATTCTATATTTTTATTAGAACTGAAATTTCCACCAATTTCCGTGAGTAATTTACAAAATTCTTTAAATATTGCATCTTTATTTGTTACTCTTTCTATTTCTTTCTCAGCCATGTGTATTCCAATTTCTTCTTCTAGGTTTCGAATTTCTTTTAATTTAAGATAATCATTTTCTTGTTTTTGTAATAAAATAAATTGTCCAGTTCCTTTATTTCCTGTTCTTGATGTTCTTCCAACATTTTGTTGTTCAACTCGTTCATTTGGCGGTAGAAATGTAACTAAAACATGTAATCCTCCATTGATTTCAATTTTATTCGCTCGGATATCTGTTCCTCTTCCAGCAATATTCGTTGCAATAATTATTTCACCAGGTGTCATTTGTTCTTCAACCGTTTTTGACTCATGCTCAGTTCGATAGGTTTTAATTTTCGATTGACTATATCCAGCTTTAATCAATCGATCTTTAATTTCATCAACTTCTTTAATGAATTTAGTAATTACTAAGACACCTCGACCATTAATAAGTTTATTGATTGAACTTTGGACAATATTCTCATACCAATCCTTTTCATTATCGACAATAATTGGTGTTAATTCGTGATATTGTTTCTTTTTAAAAGGTGGAATAATAACACTATCAACATTATAGATATTTCGTAATAATTTCTGAGCATTTTCACTTCCAAGTGTGCCAGTTAACCCATAAATATTTGAACCATATCGTTTAAAATAAGTGACATTGGAAATAAAATTTGTTGTTAAACTTTCAGCTGAAATCTTTGCACCATGTTTGATTTGTAGAAATTGATGTAATCCATTATTCCAATGCATATTTTCTTGTACAATACCTGTATTACTCGCGTCTACTGGCGCAATTTTTCCATCTCGAAGAATGTAATGTTGTTCATTTTGACATCGATATTTAGCATAAATCGCACTATCAATCCATTTTGTTAGTTGACTTTCTACTACTAATTGTCTTAAATGTTTCGGAATTTTGATTTCTGGATATTTCTCAGGGATTTTTTTATCTTCATCATCTGACAAATGTTCAACATCTCGAATTACTTTTCTTATATACTTTTCCGTGCAAGTTTTAATAAAATCTTCTTTCGTACCATTGATCGGAGACGCACGTTCAATGATGTTAGATTTGATCGTTCCATCATCGTTGAATATATCCGGTTGATCAACATAACAAGTTATTCCATTTATTTCTTTAATACATTTCGATAATTCTCCAATTTGTGTCCAAATTGCTGCTAAAAGTGGCTCTAAATAATCCATTGCTGGCATTGGTGAAGACAACATTACAATATGATTTTTTCCATCAATTAACATTGAATCAACTTCATCAACAATTGCGACATCACATTGTCGACCATTTCGAGTGCCTAATTTACTGTATTCATCTCGTAAAATATCTCCTTGAAAATTTCCTGCTGCACCATAAACGATATCAGCCTTATATCGCTCTTTAATATCAATAGGATCATTTCCATTGTGTGAGACAGTTAAATTAAATTGACGATAAAATTCTTTCTGTTGGATTGATTGTGGTGTGGCTAATTCTGGTGAACTAGTAACAATATCGACTTGATGTCCTTCCAGAGCTTTGATTGCTGCTAACATTGCAACAATTGTTGTTTTACCTTCACCAGTATTGATTTGTGCTAGACGTCCTTTCCCTTTTTCAGAATTAAGCATTATAAGTACAGATAATAATTGAATTTCACGTGGTGGAAATTTACTCGTAATTTCGACAGCTCTTTTTACAACTGCAATTTTTTCGTATTGACTAATATCATTTGAGGTTGATATTTTGATCTTTTCACTCCAGGTTTTTATATTTGATGTTGACCATTTTTCAATCGAACCAAAATCTGAACATACTGATGATTTATTTGTGTATACAATTTGAATGTTTTTATATTCTTCGATGAATTTTTTATCTTGCAAAAAAGAAATATTCTGATTTTGATTTAATTCTGATATATCATCTTTTAATTGTTGTAAATTTTTATCATAAGTTCCTTTGAATATTTGAAATATTGCTAAGTCATGCACTTTTTTTGTTAAATTATCAGAAAAGAACGATGAAAATGATGAAGAGGTTAAAATATCGATTAAACTTTTTCCTTGGATATTATTATCAAATTCTTTTAAACCATATTCATAGATTGGATCTAAGGCATCAAATAAACATTGAATTTTATTCGTTGAATCAATATGATTGATTATTTGTTTGATTGATTTCAATGTCCAACCAGAATGTAAAACTTTTGTTAATTTTCGATGTAATTTCTTAACTACTTCATATTCTTTTATATCAATTGGTTTATCAGTTTTAATTAATTGATTATTAGATAAACCTAAATTTGTACATAAAATTTGTTTATCCGATTGATTAACTTCAACACAAAGTTGATTTAAAAGTGTTTCAATATCTTCGTCAGTTATTTTCTTTGATAACTCCTTTGAATCTAACTTCTTTACTTTATTTTCATTAATAATTGATAAATTTTGATCTAATATTTTGATAACATTCTTTTCTATTGTATAATATTCTTTGATTTTCAGTAAATTTTGAATATTTTTCTTTAAGTCACTATCAGTCCGAAAATCAACTGGTGTTTCTGCTGCTTCAATAACGTACAAATATTGATAATCTTTTTGTTTGATTAATTTCTCTTCGTTTGGTAAACAAATTGATAAACGTAATCCATTATCAAATAGACTTGTTTCATCAATTATGATCGGACAGTTTAATTCAAGGATAGATTTTAGGAATTTCAATTCAACTGAATGATGATTGACGATTTTTCGTCGTTTGAAAGATTGAAATAAACTCAATGCATACATTTTTGGAAACTGTTCACGACGATATTCATTCGCTTGTGTCTGTGTAGTAAAATTCGAATTTTGAAAATTATCAATAAATGATTGTTGATTTTTATTCGATAAATTCTTTGCCATATAATTCATATTTGCGAGAGTAAATACTCCACAATTAAATCCGTCCAATTGTTCACATAATCGATGAAATTTAAATTCGACATTTTCTAATTGTTCGAGACAGATTTTTTGTACTGTTTCTCTTTCTTGAACGAGATTTTTTTCACCTAAGGAATCTTTGTATAATACAACGTGTTCCTGTTTATTTCGATTGTAGGTTATTGCTACGGTAACCCAATGATTTTCCGCGATATTCAATGGAATAATTGTTGATTTAAAATCTTTTTTATATTCATTTAAAATTTCCATTAATATTGTCGAGAGATCTCGATCAGCTTGCTGACCTAATGGTTGAGTAATTCGAAGATTATCAAATTCTTTCATCCATTCCGATGATATTTGCGCGATATCTTCTGCAGTGTACCAATGTGTCGTATCTGCTTGATTGTATGCATTTTTTACAAACGGGACAGTACTTTTTTCCAGCGTATAATTTTGACTATCATGAAAATATTGTGCATAATCAGAAAACTTATTTGTTAATAACACACAAACTAATCGATCATTTAATTTGAATGTTAAAGTATTTAAGCTAATCTTCTTCGTTATTTCTTTTGTTAGAAAAAGCTCTCTACTTTCAATTGTTAAACCAGATTGAAATAGCTCACTAAAAAATGAAGTTAATTCATCAATTTTGATATTTTCATGAATTTGAGTAAAAACAAAATTAATTATTTTGGGTCTATATGGTAAATATTTATTGAATTCTATCAATTCTTCATTGGTGAATTTGATAGCAAAATGTTTCAATCGTTTTTCTAACCATAATTGACGTAATTGTATCAGAAATGTTTGTTGTTCTTGTTGAACAATATCCAATGCTTCTGTCGCTTTTGATTCACATAACATTAGTAAAATACCATTGATTATTTCAAGAGGGAGTTGATATAAAGTTTGTTGATCAATTAATGTTTGTAATAAATTTTCAATTGGATAAATTTTTGAATCAAGTGTAAGAATAAAATCATTAATTAAATGAATATAATTTCGAAATTTTTCTAATTCAAATTCATTGATTCCATGATCGAGTTGAAGTAATTTAAATGTTCCAGCTAATAAATCACTAGATAAAATTTCTTTTCGCCATTCATTCACAGGAAATTGTTCGAAAATAGTTGGATCAATTCTTTCTCGATTGAATAATGTGTTATTCAATGTACATAATAGATGGAATTTTTCACGATTAGAGACAATATTTTCATTGTTGAACATAAAATCATCGAGTGCTTTTAATTCTTCATTAGAATTGGCAATGCGGGTTTTAAATTGAATATAATAGTCTTTTAAAAAGTCATTCTCTAAATGGTTTTCTAAAATTTCAAATATAAGTTTATTTAATAAATCTTCATTTCGATTGTTTCGTTTTAATAATGCAACTTGTTTCAATGAAGTCATGATTAGCGTTATCTGAGAATAGTTTGAAATTTGTTTTAATCCTGTGGATAAAATCCTTGCACAAAGAATTCTCCTTTCAATTGTGTCGGTTTGGTCAGTTAGAAAATCTGCAATCTTTCCGTATATGTTGATAGGTACAAGTTTCTGTTGAGTGATAACTGTTGCTGCTGTTGCACAAATTAAATAATTTTTTAATTTCTGATCTTTTTTAGGATCAATTGACGAGAACTGTTCCCAAAACTTTTGTATGACTTCATCGGAAAATCGCATATTTCGACTTAAAGCAATAGCCAGAATACCAATAACATCAACGAAGTTCAATAATTTTATATCTTGGCTTATTCGATTGATATTCGCATTGTTGAGACCTTGACGAAGATTTATTTCAAATAATATTTCAGTTATCTCTGAGTAGACATATTGCGTGTGTCCTTTTTTATCAGAATTGATCAAAGTATCAATTAATATATTCACTTTATCTTCAGTTATTGCACATCCCTGTTGAACACTTTTTTTCAAATTCTTCAATGAATTTCCATCAAGTTTTAATGTTTGTAAAATCACAAGTTCACGTAATTCATCTGCTAAACAAGATTCAATTTGTGCTCCATCAATTTGATCTTTCAATATTTGAATGTTATTTTGTTCATTTTCATCTACTGAATTTTGAATAATTCTAACAATATTGTCTCGAAGTTTGCTATTCGTTGTATTAAAGGCAATACTCAACAAATATTGCAATTTATCAAAAATGATTTTTTCATTTTGCTTTACACCAGATATTTCAGTTAATAATTCCAAAGCTCGATTAGCATCATCAAGAGAAACTTGTGAATTTACAATTCGGCTTATAATCATCGGTAGAATTCCTGCTAAATTTTCATTCAGTCTATCCTTATGTAATAATCGAGTTAAATCATCAATAGAAATTGTCTTGTCGTCTTCGATACATTTTCCGATTTCAATTAAATCAATATTAAAATCAGTTGTTTGACTAAAATCATCTGGTAATATCATGATCAACGCTTTAAATGCGTCGGTTCTTAAGTTTATATCAAATATGATTAGTGATTCTAATAATGTGACTGTAGACGATGTATGATTTTGTTTGCTTTGAATAATGTTCTCTAGAGCAGTTTTTCGTGCTTCTACATTAATTCTAGGATTTCTTAATACATCAATGTCTGTAGGAGTTTTTTCTATTAATTTGATTAGATTTTGTGCATATTCATTGGTTTTTCCAGCTGCTTTCACTTTGAGAAGAAGATCTTTTGGGATATCATTGCCATTTTGATATTCAAGAGATAATAAATCAAAAATTTCATCTCCATAGGATTCGTAATTGTCAATTAATTCTCCAATATTTGGAATATCATTTAAATTGATTTGTTTATTCTTAAATAATAATTTAGTCAGTTGAAATATACTCATTTGATTGTTAGTTTTCCATGCTGGTGATTTAATGTAGTTTAAAATATATTCAATAAAACATTTTGGTAAATTTTGTATTTCTTGTTCAATAATTTCTACGATTGTTTGAATAGTTTGATTTACATGAAAATATTTTTTTAATTCTTCAAAACAATTTAATGTGAGTTTGTTTTTCGTTTTAACATGTTTTAAACAATCTCCAACAATACTGGAATCATTTTTTAAACATTTTTCTTCTAATTTAATTGTTTCATTAATATATTTCAGATTATCTAGCTCAACTTTTGATGATTGTAAAATCTCCAATGCTTCTTTGCGTTTTGTCGAATGCGGATTGTCGATTAATATCTGATGTAGAAATTTTAATAAACTTGAATTATTGATAGTTTTCAGTTTTTCTGAGAGCAATAAAATAAGCTTAGTCTCCTCCTGTGAAATTTGTGGTAAAATATTATCTAATGTTTCGTCGAATTCTTCGAGTTTCTGTCCAGTATCAGATATAAGTTGTTCATTGAAATTTAATATCTTAAGAATTGCTAAAGCTACTTGATTATTTTCTGTTATTTTTCCAATTTCTATTATTTTCTCAAGTGTTTGTTGAGAAAAAGAAAAGTCTTCTTCATTATGATACAGTTCAAGTTTATCTCCTAATATAATAATCAAATCATTAAAATTCAATTTTTGACTAATTTCAGATATTCTTGTGTAGTAATCAAGTTTTTCTTGAATGTCACTTATCTCATTGCTGATTCTAATTGACTCTCCTTTAACAATTTTGAATTGAATTTCTAATTGATTTTTCTGATTTTCTAATTTTTTTTGTTGATTTTTTTCATTAAATAATTTGAAAAATTGATCAATATCGTTTAGATTGATTTCCTCTGGTATTAATCTGTTGATATTAACTAAGAATGCTATTCGATCTCTTACAGCTAAATCTAAACAACCTTGAACAATCGTATCTCGACTATTTTCATATAGTTTATTATTAAATTCATCAATTTTTTCTTGATATTTATTTCTATTTTTTAAAAAATATTTTTTAATATTTTCCTTAATTTCCTCATTAAATTCTTGCCTTCGATCTTTGAATATGACCAAAAAATGAATTACTTCTTTTATAAGATCAATTTTATCATCGTCTCTTGGTAAAAAATTTTGACTAGCCAATATACTACTTAGCATTTTTAATTGATCCTGTCCTGGTAATTTATATTCACTGTCACTATCAATAATAGATTTCAATGGAGATAAAATTTTTTGCAATGTTACTTTTGTTCGTATTCTCCTCTTTAATCCTTGCTCTGCAATTAATTTTTCAAATTTCATTGACTGATTATTTTTCTCAAAAAATTTCGATTCTTTAAATTTTCTTTCTATTCCTTGTTTTTCATTTTTTAAGAAATGAATGAAGTTTTCAATATGACTAAATGCGATTTCAATATTTCTAACAAAAATACCAGATACATCTCGATTATCATATTCAAAAAACTCAATATCTTCTTTTATTGTATTTGTTAATAACTTTTTAAACTGAATCTTTTTCTCATTTTCATCTGCCTTACATTCAACTGAATCAATAATAAATACAAACAGTTTTCCATTGGATTTAGTTAAATTAAAATTAATCCAGTGTTGATTGTTATCGTTTTCTTCTCCTTCTTCATTTTTACCAGCATTCGATTCATGTAAGTTTGTAATACCGAAAAGATATGATGTCTTTTTGTTAAGATAATTTTCAATCGTTTGTTCAATTGTTGAATAACTGTTTGTAACGAAATATTTTACTTGATGATGAATGGATAGTTTATATTCGTTACTGCTGCAGCTTTAATTTTTTATTTGTGATCACAAAGAGGAACTGGAAGAGTAGTGTTACCGCTATCCTCGGTATATACATGATGTTAGTTACACTACTCCACTCTCTAATTTTCTACTTCTAGTTTACATTCCAGTTCTATTCCATTCCAGTTCTACCTATACAATACAATGTACTCGCTTTATATACGTGCACACGAGAGAGAGAGAAAATAGAAGAAGATAGAAGAAACATATGCGCATTCCCTTCGGTATGTCTAGACCATTAATCAGTTACATGAAAGTAGATGGATAACATTAAAAGGTAAGTTAGAAAGATTGATGAGAATAACGACTATCATGCAATGCCTATGGCGTATTGCATAACACTCGTGAGAATACATTCCTCTTTCCAATACTATCGGATCAGAGGATATTCCGAAGAAATGGAAACGTAAATATGTGAACAATAAAGGATGTCCATAGATTATTGGCACACTGTTCTCAATATAATTTTGAACAATTCGTTCGTATTCATTTTGGAGAGTATTTTCATTATTAAGATCTTGTTCATTGATCGTAATGTATAATGTTTCTGACGGTTTCTTGTTTTTTTCAGTTATCATTTTTTATTATCTAGAAATGATGCAATTAGAAGAATAAATAGTGTGACTAATACTGATGCTGGTTGATTATCAAAAATTGAACCGAGTCATTAAAATCGTTCTTATTTTTGAGAAACAAAATTTCCACTGTTCTTTGCCCGAGAAAAAAACTTTGGTTTAGACCGTAGTTTCCACTTGTTTCTTTCCATCGCAGGAATTAGACAATTTACTCGACTTTTGTAAACAGCTGAAATAATGGTATTGCAAAGCTAAATGAACGATTTGACTTTTGTGTCTTTATAAGAACCGGTCAAAACCGTAGTGTTTCTACACGCGTTTTTATACGATATAAAAAGAACTGCTAGGGTTATCTTTGCACGATTTAAAATATGCAACATGATAGACCTTGTTACATTATAAACGGAGAAACAAGACAATGTACTGTTGCAGTGAGTGTAAAGAAAAGAGAGTTGAAGACTGCTATATTTAATTCTTTAAGATTTCTCCAAAAATATTCCCTAAACTGAAAGGATAGGGTCTAGAAACCGTAATTCACCTGTGTGTGTCTGTCTGTCTGCAACAATGACACAAACAACCATTTTCATGACACAATTGACCATTTTTATGGGACAAACGACCATTTCTATGGCACAATTGACCATTCCTGTTGTACAAATGATCATTCCTATGGCAGAAATGACCCTTTCCATGGCACAAATGATCATTTCCATGACACAAAGACGCATTCCTATGGCATAAATGACCATTCTCATGACACATATTACGGGCGGATCGACAAACACGGCACGCATAGAAGTCAGTTCTAATGACGGAGCAGGCAAACGAGCAGCCGGGATCCGCATGAGAAACTTTGATCCCTCCTTCGCTAGATTTTTACATGCTGTGATTCGATGGCTAGGTGAACGTCAACCCTTTCCGCTTCTGAAAGATATTTAAGCCCGCTCGTGAGAATTATCAGCAGCGTGTCGTATTATCCAGCTGGCTGCGAGCTTTNCCCCCCCCCCCATCAGAAACAAAGTAGGAGTTTAGGCACTACTTCTCACCTGTCTTTTGCCCTTATTTTCGTTGCGTCATTATTCATAGCTCTTGGAAATTTCTCATTTTCTGCTTACTGGTACCATACTTTCCATTATTCGCCCTCTGCCTTCCTTGTCTCGGTTGAAGTTATTCAGCCAACTTTTTGGAAATTTTAGGAACTTTTAGTAAACAGGCCAAGAAGTGGGCTGTTCATATATATATATGTATGATTTCTGTCAGTCTAGGACCCAGTGAATCGATTTTCGATTCACGTTACTTATCTGATCAACGCAGCTTCTTTGAAGCTGGAGTGTGGAACTCGCATACTTCCTTTCGCGTCATTTCTTTGATATGAAATATCCGGCAACTCGTAACTAAAACTTATGCTAATAGAATCACTTAAATGACTGTGAAGAGCTCAAGAAGGTTCTAAGTGTCATTACGTTACTATTCAGATCAATGACGGGTGTGGGTGTGGATCTGGATATGATGAGAAGATCAACGCCGAGAGCCACACCCACACCCACACCCAAATTGATATGATGACGCATCGCTAAATGAAACAAAGAAAATATACGCGAGGAAATAGTCCCATCGGATAGATTCTAAATCGAATGGCCAGAAAGTTGTTTTGTTCCAAGCGTTTTAAAAAACGATTTCATAACTGATAGATGAACAATCAACAATTTTTTCTTATTCAAACTATTCTATAATATCTTATTCTGATAAAAAAATCTTGAAGAGTGTTGTAGAACTTACAGAATCATTGCTGTTTCGGTGTCTTTGCAGAGAGCGATTTCCATAGTTCAACAACTTTTTGGCAAAACTCTAGAAGGTTCTAGATTATTGAACAGAACCTTCTTAGTTCTACACTTTTCAATTGACACCTTTTTATGATTGAGCTTCTGACAAAACCTTACAGAGTTTCGCAGTATTAGACAGAACCTTTTTGATTCACTATTCTTGGATAGCGAGTCTTTCAATGTTTGCCTTTTTTTTCGCCAGAACCATACAAGGTTCCCATTTGTCGAGAACAACCCTTAATTATTGAGCGGAGCCTTACATGGTTTCTGTTATGATTGGGAAAACCTCGAGGGTTCAGTATAATTGGACAGAACCATTGATGTTTGGCATCAGCATGCAGACCTATAAATAGGATTCCGGTTCTCATGAAAGCGACCCTACACTCTAAAAAAAAGGTATTCTACGAAACTTATAAAGGATCTTCCGCCGGACACACGGGAAGATCTTTTGGAGGTTCCGGAAAAACACGGGTGTAGCACCGAACCATTTCGCAACCTATGAAAAAAGGTTTCGTAGCAATGGTTTCGTACAAAACCTTTTAAAAATCATTCAAAAAAAGGTTTCGTACCCAAAAAATGTTCCGTTAAAAATTTCATTTAACCCTCTGCTGCCGCCCGCGGTGTGCACACTATTCGCGTATTTCTCAAAACCCGAGTATGGTATACATCAAATGAATCAAAAGTAAGATGAAATAGTCTATAGAATGATTTTCCTTGTGCAGAAAATTACTCTATAGACTAT
>OENM01002462.1:0-17315 GCA_900239745.1 Rotaria magnacalcarata
CTACCGCTTGGAATATTCGTTCAAAATATATGTTCTTCTGAATAGGAATGATGATTTTTTTAAACGTATTTTAACAAATAATAGAGCATGTAACATTTTAAGTAAAACCAATGAATTATTGTTTGAGCCGTCTCTATATTATTGTATAATCTTTCACAATAGTGTCATTAGCATTCAACTGATAATAAATAATGTTTTTGATATTAAAAAAAATCTTATAAGTTATCTTTATTTAGTTTTCGTTTAAATTTATTTCATAAATCTCAGGAGGCGACTTGATTACTCTNATTATTTATATATTTAATACCATCACCAATATCCAATTCCATTTTGACTATGAGCTAATAAATATAAAAATAAAAAACAAGATAAATTTCTTTTGAAGCATAGAATGTTTATTCAATAGTAATTACTAACCAAATATGTGTACTTGTGGCTTAATTAATTTCAATTGTTCATTTAATAATTCAGTTCCAGTCGCTAATGGAAAATTCGTTGACATTGTTGTCGACGAAGAGACATTTCATCGATATATGCTTTCATTAATTTTCTATACTAAGATAAAAGTAGAGTAAATTTAGTAATAATGCTAATCACACATACTTGCTTGTTAAAAAATGTGAAAATGTAATGATTTTCGAATTATTTCTATTTTCTTTAAAACTAGATGTTGTGGTACTTCCTGTTTATGTATGAAAAAAAAATAGAATTTAAAATATAAATCTTAGCTTTTCTTACATTAGTCCATTTACATGAATAATAGTCATTCCAGAGTTATAAATCACTTATAACGTTTGGATCTGGTATATGTAAACTATCATCATACCTAAAAATCAAAAATTTAACGAAGTACTGCATAAATATTTTATTCAGAGAGATAAACTTAAGAGTAGCAACATCAATGGGAGAGTTACATCTTGACTAGTAACACCTGATTCGGTATGTACGCCAAGATTTTCGCAAGTTTTCAGTATTTAGAGAATATCAAATAAATTTATGTGAGTAACTAATGAGAATAATGATCATAATGCATAGTGCATTTTTTCTATACAATGATCAATATGCAATTCTTCATCTTCTCTACCGGATGGTGCTAATCATTCATGATTGTCCCGACAATAATAAACATCTTTCAAATTTGACTTGTGTATTTCTAATGTACGAATTAATTTAAAAAAAAATACTAACCTGTAATTATTACTGTATCATTTCAATATTTGTTCGTTGGTAGTTGTTCAGTCCATTGGATATTTTATTTTTGATCGATGTGAAGATCTGAGATAGCAAATATCTTTTCTTCAGACATCTCAAGTAAAATCAAAAAATATGATGCTTGAATAAATAATAGTAACCTGCATACACGTGTTTTTGAATAGGTAATTGTAAGGAAAGAAAAGAATGCAAAACAAAAAAAGCAGGCGTTCTGTCGATTATCATCACACTACTGCTTTTATTTTATTGCCTACCACGTACAATCATAATCCATGTCAGACAAGTGAAGTAAATGAAATGATTTTTTTCTATTTGAATGATAGTATAACTCATATTTTACATTAGAGAACAGTTTAGCAAAGTAATAATCAATCATTTCTTTCGTGTACATTTTTTATTTTTCGCTTGAAAAAAAACACAAACAAAAAGAAGAGAAAANCATATATCCGATTGATTTTTGTCGAATTTCATATTTGTACTAGATGAAGAATAAAAAATGAGTAAACAATCAATTCCTTCTTCTAAAACAAAATATTATACAATAAGTCATTTGTGAATATCTTTGCATTTATTTTAATATTTATAAAAACCATTCTCTTTCAATGGACTATATTTAGCTGTGTTACGTGATGTATGAAGAAGAAAATGACGTCGTGATATAAATAACATGAATCTTTCAAAGATCGCTTACAATCATTGTTAGTTTTCTTCCTTTCTGCAGATGTATGATTTTAGAATGTTAAAATTAAATTTCAGTTATATTTGATCATTGACGCTAAGAGTCTGTTTCGTTTGCAATCAGGTATATAAAATGAAACAATTCTTTATTCTATATGAAATTCGAGACACTTATTATTGACGAAAAAAGAAAGCATATCTTGTGTCTCAAAGATATCATATTTTTTCATTACGCAAAGGAGCTGCTTGCTTTACAATATTTGCGTTGCCTAACAAGAGCAACAATGGGTGCACACGAAAGTGCCATGATTCAAGTGAATTTCAATCGATCGACTGAATTTTATTTTCCAGGTGAACATGTATCAGGAGAAATCTTCTTTCAAAATAAGCTTGATAGACTGAAAGTAGAAGAGATATTTATCGAAATTGTCGGCGTACTTGCTTATAAAACAACGGAGAGTCGTTCTTCTACAGATTTAAACGGAAACTCGACCACAGAATACTATAATGATTATTATCACGTACCATTTTTCACCAATCGTGTACTTCTTGCTCGATCCGACGGTTTACAAGTAAGCATGTGTATTGATGAAAATTTTAAAAAATGTCTAGTTTTTTGTAATTTTCGTAGGATAAAATAATTCTGAGTCGTGGCACGCACACATGGTCGTTTCATTTTAGTCTTGTTGAAAATTTACCTCTATCGTCAAGTTCCAATGTCGTCGCTTACCCTCACATCAAATACTACACTCGAATAGTTCTCTTGGTAGGCCACGATTCAAAATGAACCTTAAACGAACTTACCCGTTGACGATTTCTCTTCGTATGAATCACTTTCGTATCGATGACTTGCAAAACCCGCTTTCTTTTGCTAAACAGAATCGCAAACAACTTCGTCTACATGATTATCTACTACATAGTTGGATTGTGCCTGGTCAATCGTTATCTTTTCAAATAAATCTTCACGACCCTGAACGAACTGAAATCAAAAAAAATCGAAGCAGCATCCATTCAACAGGATTTCGATCTACCGATGCCTTCTGTTGATTTAACACCTACCTACACATTCTCAACATTGCATTGCGGTCATTCATACAGTTTAAACGTTGACTATGAGCTTTTACTAGGAGTGAAATCACATGGAATATTCACGAACTTTGAAGTAAGCATTCCAGTCGTTGTCGTCACAGAAGCAATATTAGAAGAATAGCAACAAAACAAGGGTTTTGACGAAACTGATTTGTCACCAAGTTATGAAACAGTAACTAAAACTACGCAAGCCTTTTACAGATAAAAACAATAAATATATTCAAGAATGGAAATATTCGATAGATAGAAGAAAGGAAAAGAACAGTGAAATAATAGAACCAGCGATAGCAATCGTACTGTTAGAATCCACCACTAACGCAATGGAACTATTGAGTGGTCTATGAGGGAATGCATTTTTCAAATTGTACCAAATAGATANATTGCTAAATGTAACAGGTCCACCGATAGCGTATCCTATGCCAACAGAATCGGAAAGTGCAGGATATATGTGCGTAGCCATCACTGTTCGATTGTTTGCATAGATTTCCAAAAGAGAATTATCAAGAAATATGTGTAAAGATAGAAGTTCCTTTTGAGTAGTATTTTCATCAATTAAAGTAGTGAGTAATGTGTGTTTGGCATAAATGATAGTATGATCAAAGGCTTTAATCAGAGAAGAATAAGTTCGATTTAAAACCAAATGTTCTGATACAGGATCATAAATAAGAGTGGTATATTCTAATCCGTTGGATGATCTCCGAAAAGTAAAACCAGCAGTAGCATTTTGTGAGATATTAATAGTTGCTTTCATTTCAAAGTTAGACGACGACATATTCAAACTTACAAAATCTGTGGATTGATCAAATGTTTGAGACATCAAAGCAAGGTAACTGCTGTTTTGTCGAAGATTAATCACTTCGTTAATTGGTCGAATACCAAGAGTTTTACATGTGTATGTTCCCTGACCACTCGGTATCACAGTCCAAGGTCCTGGTTGAGAAATCGATTCATGAATGTTAACGACATTTTTGTAAACTTGAACAAAAACTTCTCTTGGAAGTGTAATTTGACCATTGTAACCAAAAGCTCTTTGTCCATAGTTTCTGTGAGCTTCCTTTACCCATCCGTAGAAGATTCGTCGATCTTGTTTTGAATCGTAAAATGAATTAAGTGCATATGTATCACCCCAATCAGCAACACCCGATGCAATAATATTCATCGTAGCACTAGTGTTTTTTATCTTAGTCAGATCGCCTTGGATCCACACAGACCACTGCGGTGATGGATGCAAAGTTGTATTACCACCTTCAGTCCCAAGTGTAGCAAAAATATGAGCAGTTTGATTATCTCCGCCATCAATAGCTTTTTCAACAAGAGAAAAAACATTCGAGACCTCAAAATTATAACCGAGAGAACCCGACCATTGTTCATTGAGTGTATAATTGCCTGGCACAGATATAAGAGGACCCAAATATGTCCAGTTAGTTAAATCGTTAGCGGATGCTTGATAAATTAAAAGTCGTGGACCAACATCACGAATACCTGATGAGATAGTCATATAATAATGTCCTTGGTCGGATCCATACAGTACAATGTCCATCTCTGACCATTGCTCGAATTTTGGATCTCTCCACCCAGTTATATCCATACCTTCTGGCGGTGAGCGGAGAATAGGATTGTTGACATAATGTTGATAAGTTATACCACCATCATATGACATTGCTAAAGATTGAGTTTCACTTTCTTTGATATATGGACCATTCCAACTGATGGGTAAATATTGCACACTTGTATAAATAACTGTAATTGTACTATTTGTTATGTTGCTGGAAGCTGGAACAGGTAAAGTTGCACCTGTAAAAACGCCAAGTATACTGTATTTATTTCCAATACCTGGTGCCAATGTCACATAATCATAACCTTGCCATGAAGTTACATCTTCCCAAAAGATCATATCTTTCGATTTTGCATGACCCCAAGAAATATTTCCCCATTGCACATAGGCAGGTTGAACTTGATAATATAGATGGTAATTTTGTGTCGCTGGATCATAGAGTGGTCCACACGGATCGTTCATCCATGAATTAGGAGATGCAAAATGATAGGCTGGTCTCCATAATGCAAATAATGAGTTATCTGGCAAACTCGTAAGATTGATCCGTGATAGATCTTGAATATTTTCAAGTGTATTCAAATAAGTTGGATATTGAACGAACATAGCGATGAGAAAAATCAGAGAGTACATCTTGGCGATTTATTCTTTTGAAATCAACTGAATATAATAATACATCGCAATATTTATCTAGCTATTGGTTTTTGTCTAATACGACAACAAAACCTACATCATATAATAACGATAGCTTTATGATATTATCTTCTTTTTTTGTTTCTTTTCGTCTAAGCCGTTATATCCAAGTCGTGTCGTTTTTCTTTTTTTCTTTAGTCAATATCAGGAGCAAAAAGTGTTCTTCTTTTTCTCCTTCTGCTTTGCATATTTGTATCAAGTTTACTTATAAAATGATGTTATATTTTCTCTAATTATCAGAACAAGAAAAAATGACCAAATTCCCAAAAGAAGACACGCATTTAACAGAAGCACATTCAGAAATATTTATTGTAAATTCGCATAAGGTAATCGATTACTACGACGTAGATAGCTTACAACAAGATAAAGAATTCCACTGAGACCAAGGGCAAGAATAATGCCACCGATAAATGAAAAACCATCAAATTTACGACCTAACAAAAACAAAATATTAGTTGGCATAAATGTAAATGACTATTGTACCTGTTGCTTTGGTGGTAGTTATTAAAGTTGTTGTTGTAACGGTTGAATTAGATGTTGATGGCGTTGTTATATTTGTTACTGCAGAAGTTACAGTTGTCGTTGGATCAGTTGTTGCTGTTGTTTGGCTGCTGGTTGCATTTTGTGTTGTGACTATAGAAAAACAAAACAAACGTACAAGTGTTTTTATTTTAAACAATATTTACTTGGCACTGTTGTTATAGTGATATAAGATGTAGCGTTAGATGTAATTAGTGTTGTTATTGCAGTAGTTAATGCACTAGGAGTTGTTAGATTAGTATTATTTTCATCCAATGCTTGTCCATATGATGACGTAGCTATCGAATGAGAAGACACAATGACTAATACTTCGAAATGATATATATTACATAAAAAAAAAGATTATGGTAAGATTTCTTACGAGAAGAATCGTTAGTAAGAATTATTTTTCTAAG
This sequence comes from Rotaria magnacalcarata, assembly GCA_900239745.1. Lineage (NCBI taxonomy): Eukaryota > Metazoa > Rotifera > Eurotatoria > Philodinida > Philodinidae > Rotaria > Rotaria magnacalcarata. Next base: position 6,160 of record OENM01002462.1, read on the forward strand.
TGTACCTTATCATACGATAGATCAGACGTTGAATCTGACACAAATATATTCTTGCTAAAAACATGAATATTTATTAGAAAATGTGAAAGTCCAATATACCAATAGATATGCCTTGTTTAACAAGAATGGTCTAATAATTTCAGCTCAAAGTAATACTTTCTTTATAACAGATGAAGTTCCGCAAGAAACAATATTCGCGATTCTTATTGTATTCATATGTAGGCAACATATCTACTGCTGAAAAAAGATACTACTAGTCATTTTTCTTATATTTTTCAGAATCGTTTCGACTAACGAGTCGGAAGAGAAATTCTCTGAAAATCGATCTTACCTAATAGGATAACAAGAAGTGTTGGCAACAGAAAAAATGAAATATTCATTCGTACAGTATCAAAAGTGCGTAATATCAATCTACAAAAATCAAATCACGAAATAAAACAATAATCGAAAAAAAACAACAAGTGATGATGTTTTATCATAAAATAAGAAAGATAAAAACGAGTAATTCGGGCTTCTCATTTTACATGATAGGGAAGTCAATGAGAAGAAGAAAAAAAGGAAAAACTCAAATGGCAAGTAGATACTATGATGGCATGTTACTTATGAGAGAAACCAAAGAACAATTTAGTAACATGATTTTAAGAGTGGACACAATACACATCAGTAAGACAATGCCAGTAGTTAATGACAGTCATGCAGCAGCTTGTTTTCTTTCTTTCTATAAGAAGAACAGTAGAGGAAAAATATGCCAACGCAGTCACCAGCTGCAATTACAAACAACAATATTCATAATAGTCACAGACACACACACATAAAAAGAAAACTTTTTATTATTCTACTCAAAAAACAATCTAAATTGTTAATGAGTTTTTTTCTTTCTTTATGTGCACATTGTCCGGTATTGCATATATGGACAAGTATCATCTACTTTGATCTAAACGCAAAATAACTGGATGAACGACGATAAAGATATTCATGTTTTAGACAATATTTAAAAGATCATCATAAAACTAGATGTTCGTGACATCTATCGATAAATACATTGAACTTTTGATCATAACATATATGAGAGAGAGAGCCATGATAAATTTCGATCTAAAGAAAAATTACAAAATCATTCTTTTCTAATTATTTCGATCTCACGGTTGAAGTGAACGAGATAATGTTCAATATAAAATACATGTATATATGTGCTAGTTGACAATTGCATGCATGTAGGTGTTACTTTTTTTCTCTCTCTCTCTGTCGTATTTTATTTTTTGTTAATGTTCTCTTTACTTTCGTCCTTATTGTTCGTTACGCTTGATTGATTTCTCCTAACTACGAACGATAATTTATTTTTCATTTCTTTTCTTCTTTCTACTCTCCTCCTGGTCACAATAAAGTATCTATTACTTGTCTGTTAGACCTTGAGATTATTTTTGGACTCCGATCATTATCATGGCAACGCGTACCGTATCGTCATCATCATCTGCAGCTTCTTCAGATACCGAAGAAAGCTCATCGCGTGCTCGTAATTTTAGCGAAACATCACGAGAAGTATCACAAATTGTGGCTAATGCTAGTGACGCTAATTCTATTCATGAAACAGCAACACAACGAACTACTTCATCATCAACTAGTCATACATCATCAGTGACTGGTAAAAGCTACGATACCGTTAGTATTGCAACAACAACTAAAACAGGTACTTCGAATACTACACAACAACAATCAGCTGGAAGTATTCCAATCATTCGACCCCCTGTTCTACAACAACAACAACAACAACAATCAAATACAGCAAGTGGAATGATTGGACCACAAAAACCTAGTGGATATCCAACAAATCCACCAGTAGTTCCAACAGGTGGTGTTCATCAACAACCCATTAAAATTGATGTAGCAGCAGCACAACAACAATATCAACAGCGTGGTGGGCAACCTGATATTAGTCCTTATAGTAGGGAAATTTTTTTTTTTTTATAGAGAAAAGTTTTGATAATATAAATCTTTAGGTGGTTCAACAACATCATCAAGTGGTGGATCTCTATCAAGTCCTGGTAGTACTGCTACTCAACAACAGGCTTATTCAAATGCTACCAAAGCAACATTCAATCAAAATAGTGGACAATTTCAACAACAAGCACAGTAAATATCTTTCTGGTATTTAATTAGAACAAAAACAAATTTCATTTTAAGATTTCCAAATCAAATACCAGCTTCTCAAATTTACAATGAACTACTCGGTCCTGATGCTTTCAAAGATGTTATTCTAAATTTTGATTATGGAGCTATGGGAGGATTTAATGCAGCGTTTCAATCAGGTGGCGATTTCTCTGGTGGACAATTACCACCGGGTATAAGTGTTCGTCCAGCTTACACAGCAGTTGATTCTCTTAATTATCAACAACATATGTTTAATACAGCTCGAACAATAAATTTAGGTGGTGAAAACAATAATTATGATTACAGTGGTGCGAGCAGTAATTATAATCTTAATGAATTTAATAACACTTATGGTGCAAGTAATGCGAGCAGTAATTATGATGTTGGTGGTACTAGTAATTCATATGGTGGTGCTGGCGATGGACAACATTTTGATATTGCTAAAGCCATATTTAATCAAGCTGATACGAATCGAGATGGTGCAATAAGTCGAGAAGAATTTCAACAATGGGCTCAAGCTGGCCAACAAAATTATGGTGGCGAACAATCTTATTCAGCAGGAGCAAATAATTATCAAACATCGGGAACAAATTATGCTAATGTTAATAACGGTTTATATCAAACAAGTTTATTCGATGGAGCAAATCCAGATGTAGCTAATATTCTTCAACAAAGTGGACTTGGACAAGTTGTACCTAATTAATATTTATGTGTTGAAAGAGAACTTTTACATACTATCATCCGTCCTAGATTAGGTTTTATGTCTTATGATCTTATTATTTATTCATATTCTCTTTCTTTTCTCCATAATAGTTATCATTTTCTATTAGATATTATCATAATAGAAGTGAGAATTAAAATATAAACAGGATGAATTTATTGGCTACCATCGAATTAATTAGGTATTAGATAGAGGCTGATCTAAGAAAATATCTTCTTGTTTTTCGTTTTTCTTTTTTTGTCTTTTGTACTTCCTATGGCCATACGAAACAAAAATCATATTTATAAATAAATTTAAAAAAAAACTAACATCTATTTCTATTCAATCAGCGATTGGAATCAATGCATTATTTAATTTAAAAACATAATCATGAAACAATTTAGCTAAAGAAGGAAATATCATTCGACTGAGTTTCTATTTTCATAGTTGATCATCACTGCTATCTATCCAATTGGGAACAGTAGAAATGTTAAGCGTCGGTGCTGTACAAAAAGGTTTTGACGATTTGTTTTTTAAACTTTCGATAGTTGAAACTGATCGTATATTTTCATCAAAGGATTCCGTCGAATCCAGTAGAGTTTTCTTGTGGACTACCATCGATAGAGGTCGAGGTGGTGGTTGTGACGTTTGGTTTTGATTTTGTTTTTGAAGCCATGTTGAACTCTGCGGTCGATGTTTTGGCTTTGAGGCAGGTGCACCTGCTGAGGTATTTAATAAATTCATCTGTGATGTATCATTGTAAATTGCATTTTTTATCTGTGGTAAAGGTTTTGCCCGTTTCGATGGTGTCAATGGAATTGACGCAATATTTAACTGAGAATCATTTTTATTCGTCATGGAAAATATCGACTGAGGCTTCGCCTGTGCTCCTGATAATGGAATACCTTTGACGACATTTGCTGTATTTGTTGTAGCATCAGTTGAAGGCCCTAGAGTGAACAATTGACACTTACGATATAGAGTATATCGTTTATAATTGTTACCTTGTGATTGAGAACCATGTGCTAAAACTAAATAAATGAGGGTTGATTTTAAACGCAAAAAAATATGTTCGAGTTTGTCCTTCAGGATAATTTTAGTTATTCAAAACAGCAAGAACTTTGAATAAAATGAAATAATAAACTTAAATAATATTCATCATGGGAAAGAGAGCGAGAGAAAAAATGACTTTGCACTTTCAAGTTCACAATATAGAATTACTAAGGTTTCATCAGAATTTGAAGCGAGCATTAAAAAACTATTAAAAACTGAGAACACACGCGCAAAGATGATTATCTAAGAAATCATATCATGTATTACTACCTTGAACTAAACCAATAAATACACATAACTTACATAGATGATGATACCTGGATGAATTCGGATCGGAATTAAAACCGTCTTTATCCTATTAAATATAAAGTTTATCTATTATAATCAATTTTGAAAAAAAAAACCTACAATTTGTGTTCGCTTTCCTTGATTATCAACCTCATATGTCGATGTTGACATTGATACATTGTGAGATTTTGCTTCATTAGTTTGAACATGATTCATAGCTTTTAAACGATGTATATTTGACAAAATCTTTTTTCTATATCCATAACAAATGGCTATAATTACTGCTAAAACACCTGCTAGACCAAGGACTACGCCCAAAACAATATACCATGAAGTTGAATTTGATGAGTTGTTTGTCAGTTCATCCTAAAATGCAATTAAAAGAAAATTAAATATAAAACACAGAAAAAAAAGTCTACATTAGTTGCTATTGTCTGATTAGTTTCATATTTGTTGGTTGTTGTTGTTGTCGAAGTTGGCCAATAGGTCGGTGTTGATAATGTTACTTGACTATCGTTTGCTTTCACTGAACAAAATATATCGGTAATATTGGGTAACGTATAATTTATACAATCATTAAATTCGCTAAAATTTGTCGCAATATATTTTTGTCCAGCCATTAACGAAGGTCCTGAACAAGTTGCTTGTGTTATTAGAGCACTACCATTACTGATATCTGGAAAATCATCTATACCATTATTGATATATGTTATTATATTATAAGATTCACAATCACATATCAACGAGTTATTTGTTAATAGCACATTCGTTATTCCAACAATGAAGTAAGCTGTGCTAACGGCATTTTCTACTGTACATGCACCGTATTGTTCAAGTAGGAGGTCCGAAAAATGTGTAAGACGATTATTATTTAAATAGAATTTTCTTGGGTCTGGTGTTTCTGTTAATTGTTCTAAAGTTATAGGAACTGTATTTGTATAATTTACAACTGAATTATAACTCATATCGATAGTCATAGTATTCTCTAAATATTGCAAAAAGATAAAAAGACAAAAACTCGCTTTTAATCAATTACTCGTTCTAACAAATAAAGGCCAAAAATCAACGCTAATTATTTGATTAAAACTAAAATCCATGGATGTAATTGTCGAAGGAAAATTAACGTAATATGCTGCATCAACTAACGGCATTGATGTCAAGTTATTTTGCGAGAGATTTATTGTTTGTAATTTTCGATTGGCTTGAAAGAAATTTAAATCGATATCATTTATATGATTCGAGGAAAAATCAACATGATTTAAATTTGAGCCTAAACAAGCAAGTGCAGATGTATTCAATAAACCATCTATGTTATTTGACGATAAATTAATTGTAGCAAGATTTGGGTAGGAACAAATATTTGTTGGCAAACTTATTAGTGGACCGTTGGTCGACGTTACTGATGAAATGACACTTAATGTTTTAACATTTGTTTGCAGTGTACTAGGTGACAATGTTGGCAATTGAGTAAGCGAAGGTACAGAACTACAAACTATGTTTAAATCTGTATTATTGATAAGTGTACAATTGCACGAAAGAGTATCAGGACATATACTTGCCAGAGTCGACGGATAAATAGTATGAAATAAGAAAAACTATTCAGCACGAAAAAAATATTAGATTCGCTGTTTTTCTCTAACAATAGTTTGCAATACTTACAATCGCAAATAAACGAAAATACCCACGAGATATTGTCTTTTGCATAGTCAATGACTGAGCAAAACTGTTAGCTATTCAAAAACAATGGCGTATGCCTCATTTGAATTCTTCCGATTTCTCTTTCTTGTCAGTAAAGACATTCGTCGTTGTCGTAGACATACATTCAACGCTAACAACGTTGGTGCGCGCTGCGATGAAGCCAAACGAAAAAACACATTCTTACTGAAAAATAATTTAATGAAATATATATATAAAACTAGGCACAGATTTATTTTTGTAAATCAACGGCAAGCTAGATAATTTATGCGGCACAACAACAAAAGTTATTTTCAAAATAATAAATAATTATCAAATAGACACGAGCGTGATAGTTCTTATTGGAAGTCATATATCTTCGAGCGTTGTTGGAACTATTCTATTATGAAATTCTGGACATGCATGATCTAAGTTTTAGATTTACTATTAATAACTTTACCATAAATGAATAGATTACAGGTTTCCTTTGCTAGTCTTAAAATAGAAAGAAGAAAAAAAAAACTCAAAAAGTGTCATTTCTTCTTTCTATTGATAATCAACAATTATGTAGCAAGTAGTTTCCGGCAACCGAAAAATAAATCTTGATTTCGATAGTGTTCTATTTCAAATATAAAGTTCCATGATGTCTATGAGATGTTTGCATATATAAGATAGGCGTTGTATTGCATTCAATTGAAAATTCGGGGTTAATGGAAAATGTCGAAAAAAAATAGAAAGAGAGAAATAGAAATGATTATCATATTCTTTAGACATGCATTATGTGCTATGTTTTATTGGTGAAAAATAAAATAATAGTGATATATAATAAGGTTGATACTAATTTTCTTTTTGTTTCCAATTAACAATGACAAACCCGTTAGTAATTGATTACGATTCATTTCTTTCTTCAGAAATCTTTCTTGAAGATTATTAAATTTCATTTGAAAAGCCTCTGTTTTGTTTTGACTGTTTTGGTATAGATGCTCCAGCATCAAGTTGTATCGATATATGTTCAAAACGAACATGTTCACATTGAATTAATGGATTACCTTTATTCGAGGTAACAAACGACATCTCAACTTTCTCACTCGTTAATAAAGTATCTTCAAAGACTATAGGTGAATCCTTGTTTAGGATATATTTTATTTACTATTAAGAACTTTTTCTTGATTTATTGGAAAATAAAATGCATTGGCCAGCGAATTACCAATGCAAATGAAAGTACTTGAATTTTTCTTTTCTATACTGCCATCTTCTATACTAATCAATGTTTTTTTCTTTTTTCTATAAACTTCTCTTTTTCTTTTCGCCAATCATGTTTTCGACATTTTCCACCAAGAGCGAAAATTCTTAGACAATGAATAACTTGATTTTTCTTATAGGCAAAATAAAAACCGTACTGCAATACACCCCGAAACTAGATTTATACTTTTATTAATAAAGTCTCCATTGAATCAACATGAATATTTCATAGTAAGATCTTCATGACCCAACTTACATTCTATTTTCTTATTCAATACAAAAAAAATAATGTTTTCTTTTTTTGGAAACAAGCACATGGGTCTTTTAGAGTTGCATATTGTTGTATCCCGTCAGGATTAATCTTCAAAAGAGATACTATGTTAACATGTAGGTTATAAAACTAAAAGAATTAATCAAATGGTTTTGACTTGACAATTAGTTATAAATATGTAGTCAGCATGAAAAATGTGGTTGCAACTTTTGTGTTCTTATGGTAGTGTTTGTATTCTATTCTACCGAGTCGACTGAAAATATAATCTTGAGCTGGAACGATTAAAACATGTTTTCTGTCTCGCATTTAAAAACGATAAAATTTACTTTTGTTTTGATGAAGCCGAATTCAGACGACTATTTATTTGAGAATAGTAATCATTTGTTGATGATAAATATCTCGACGAGAGAAAAAGAGAATCTCAAAATTTGACACATGTCACATGAATGATCAATATGTCAATAAAAATTTATTAAAAAATACAGAGCAACCAAGCAAACACTAAGTGAATTTCATCGTTCATTTTTAACATAAATTTTATTTATAATCTTTGTACAGGCATGTTGTTTATTGGTTTGAATTAGGCAATGTCGGAACAATCTATTACGGACTGTATGTCCAATGCAAAGGACTTTCTTCGGTGCTGATAATCCTCTTCATTGCCATAGTAAAAGTCTTCTGTCGACGATGTTTTATGAAACCAATCCTATCCATTTTTTTTCTTAAACCAGGTAATGACGATAATGCTACAAATGGCAAAAGAAACATAACCCAATAAGTTAGAAAAAATGTTATTTGTTGTACTTCAACACCAATATCCGATGGTAACCCACAAAGACGTGCAACAGAAAAAATCATAATAGGAAAATTTAAAAGCAAATAGAGCGCGGAAATAGATAGTAATTGAATAATCATTTTGCGATAAAATTTCCATTGAAATACACGATTTCGACGACGTTTATGAACTATAACACGTACAAGTAAAGCGATACTAAAAGCTGCGATGATGATTGTTGATAAACATCCGTGTATGCCCATTTCCCATAGGCCTAATATAGGATGAAAAAGATGACATGGCGATGCAGCACACACAGGCAGTACGTATATATATTTATGATGGCATGGCGGAAAAAAAATAAGAACAGTATAATAAATAGTTGAATAGAGAATAAGAATGATCAATGGAAGATAATGAACATAGAAACGCTTCTTTCGAGTTGATATCCATTGATCGTGAAATACGAGTATATGCCGTTCGATTGACGACCAAGCGAGAATGAGCGCAGCTGTATTATAAAAACCGAGATCGACTAACCACCATAGAAGACAACGAATAGGAATCTGTGGCCAAACTGAACCTCGACGAATAAAGTCGAGATACCATGGAATATCAGTTAATTGAAATGCAAGTGAGATCGTTAATAAAATTATAATCGTATGATTATGTAAAGCATGGCGAGATGTTCGATTAATTAATAAATGATAAAGAACAAATAGTGAACATACTACAGATGGTATATCAAAAATAAGCAAAAGAATAAATCGTAGAGAACGGGGCCATGATATTTCGGAATTTTCAAAAGCAATGAGTCGTCTATCTGTCATCTTCGTTTTGCTTGTTGAAAGAACTATAAATATATGTAAAAACAACAATGATGTCTTGTCAAACTAAGCAACATGTTGGAATAATAAACAGCTTAAGGGTGGTACATTTACGTTAATTTAAAATTAACGTTAACGTTTTAGTTAATTAACGCGCATTAAATTGAATGGTCCCCCTATTTACAGACAGATATTCATAATGTCACACATCTATGTCTTTTCTTTTTTTATTATTCTTTTATTTCAGTGAGAATATTGTCTTATTGAGTAACACATATTTCATTTTATGAAGAGAAAAAGAAACGAGTACTTACTTTTAAAATAGTGTGAAATATGTTAATTTTTTAAAAATTTCTTCTACAAGAAATTGATTTGATTGAAAAAAAATTGAAATATTGATGAATTAAGTTATTTATGAAAATTGTCCATTGGATTTTAAAATTTCACAGTGTTTTAAGTACAACAATATTCTTTTTTTAAAATTATTCCCTATAGCCAATGATAATAAATATATCTCAGAGACAATATTGTGATCATTTGCTTCTTTTTTTGTGGAACTCACATATATTTTCGAAGAAAATGGTGAGTATAAGTTTAAAAGCGAGATTTTTGCGACTCCCCCCCCCATTACAGACATTAATGAGTTTAAAATTGTGCTAATTAGGAGCTTGACTAATTAGGCTGCTATTTCTTCCTTTTGTAGAACTCGCGTATATTTTCGAAGAAAATAGTGAGTGTAAGTTGAATTGTTAGGTTTTTGCGGCTCCCCTGTATCCCAACCCCCCTCCCCATTACAGACATAAAACATGAAAAAGCTAACACTTCGGTGCACTAATTAGATAAAAGTTTTGTACAGATCGATTGGCTATGTTCGTCACTACTCGTATCAGTAATTAAAATCTAATTTCACTAATTAGAAATCAAGATAATTAGGATTTAACCTCTAATTAATCATCGAAATCTGTCGTTTTTATTATTATAGTCCATAGTTACGACAATATTATTTACTTTTATTATTACAGACGTTAGCAACGAGCGCATGCTACCGCTACAGATGCTAGCAACTAAATAGTTTATGTTACTATTACATTCGTTACTTCTACCACCTACAATAAACAGATGAAGATTTTAATTTTTTTTTCTCACGCGAATACCTTATTCTAGAGCTTGAGTCCACTTTAGTGCATTTACAATTCGGAACTTTTCCATCCACTGGGAAGCTTTTATCAAATTTTCGTTTATGAAAAAATGTATCAATTTCTCACCTGGTAATACGAAAAAATATAAATTTCTCAACAATATTGATAGCTATATCATAAATACTGTTTAAACTATTATCATTCACAATATTTCTCAATGAAACCACTAAACACTTCAGCATACTGACATATTCTAAACAAAAAGTTTTCATACGTTCTCTCTAGTAATATTCCCTATTGATAGATCCAATAAACTTCAAATATTGAAAAGGTTTTATTATCTTATTTTTGAACAAAAATGATCTCACTACACTGAAAAAATAAAACTTCTATTTGATCAATATCTAACTGACCGAAATATGTGAGTTTCACATTTTAGCCTCAACAGGGCTGCGCTGACAAGCTTTTTTATAAATAATTGTGTCGCAAAAAAGGAAATTATCTCTTACAAATAGAAACTGTATGTAAGTGTACATGAAACCTTATAAATTTTTCTCTAATAAATTTAATTAGAAGCGAGAGAGGGAAAGATTCTATATTGAGACCAACACGGATGCTCTATATGATAAAAGAAAAGAGCACAGAGATTTTGTTTTGGTACGAGATTAGTACTGATAAGATTTTCTTCTTAGATTTATGATTGAAAGTAATATGCAGCTGTTTACATTAAATTGCCAAAGTCGGTCAATCTTCATTTTCTATGATTCTCTTAATAATCGTAATCCTTCTTTTTTTTTTGTTAATACATGTCATAATCAACAGTGAGCACTTGTGTATATTTGTGTATCGGTAATCCATAATGACGTAAGAGATCAATTGAGTCACTAATAATTAAGATCATTTGGAACATTTTCTGTTGACCTCTTTATTCTAGAGGAGAGTCAGTAGATACTGCCAAGAAAAATATAGAAGCATATTAGTTATACACTATAACTATGAATTACTCAGTGGCCAGTGTTCAACTGTTTTTGTTTAAGGC
>OENM01002463.1:0-10483 GCA_900239745.1 Rotaria magnacalcarata
TCGATAGTGTAAGAATTTATTTTTGAATAAAACTAGCAATCTCTTTTCTCATCTATTTCATTTAGGAGCCCCTTGTTCCAACACCTTGTATTAAAGTATCCAATGAAAATTTTGAATTATATCTTGATTGGCAAGTTGTCGCAGAAACAAGAAATCCTACAACAGCATTATCATTATTATTATCATTGTACAATGTATTTGAAGTTAAATTTGCTAAAAACAACCATACTTATCGTTTATTAAATGGTGTTTTTTTCCAAAATGGAGAANAATCATCTCAATCACCTCAATCAATGGCATTAATAATAGATGAACAAGAAGAACAATTGCACGATTATTCATTAATACAAATTGATGAACCTGAGCAAATTGATGTTCCTATTGAAACAATACCACCACCGCCTAAGCATCCAGTAAACGAACCAACACCAAATACAAAAACGAAATCAAATAATTCATCGGGCATAAAACATACAGTATTGAAAGATGTAAATAACAGTGAAGCATCAACTGCACCAGTTAAAAGCAGAAAACGAAAAGTTGCATCATCATCAGAAGCAAAAAAAGTATCAACACGTCTAGCAGCTAAAAGAAGTCGAAAGGACGTTTCTTCTTTTTAAGTTTAATTCCGAGAACTTACCTCTCAAACAGTTCTCTTTCTTTATTCTTCTTATCATTCTTATTAACTTTTCATATATACAGAAACTTGAATTAGACGCTAAAAACTATGCTGATATTGTGTTACTTTTTTAATTCCATGCATCACTAGCCAACTGACGCATGCTTGTAATAGATACTGTCATGTAGTGATATCCTTTTGAGCGCGATGAAATTATAACATTTTAAAAATTTTATTATATATTTTCCAAAAAGAAAAAGACTGAATAATAAAAAAACATATTTAGCATTCCACATTTATTCATTCTAATTATATAATCTGGGAAATGATTACCATGCTTCTTATGCACTCCAACAAAAAATTCGCTATTTTCAGATACTTATCCACACGAAGTATACTTTCCGCCAAATCAGTTCTACCATCAATTTTTCACTCCTCACACACTTATCTTGATCTTTATTCGTTTATTTTCCAAGATATATCAAGGTGCAGCTTTATTTTCAATGATAAACGATTTCGTCTTTTTCTTCATGTTTAGGTCGATCCATCATACAAAACCATATTTCTATTCAAGATTTTATACATAAACAACCCGAAGTAAGTTTGATTTTTCAATGATAAACAATTTCAGCTTTTTCTTTTTCTTCATATTTAGGTTCATTGATTATTCAAAGAAATATTTCGATTCTAAATTTTATGCATAATAACTGAGAGTAAGTTTTATTTTCAATCATAACGATTTCGTCTTTTCTTCATTTTTATATTGATGGGTAATTGGAAAGAATTTTTCTCTTCAAGATTTCATTCTTGAACAACTGAAAGTAAGATTTATTTTCAATCATAAGCCATTCGCTGATTTTCTTTTTTTTCATGGTTAGGTCGATTGATAATTTTAAAATAAGTTTTTATCTGAATAATGGATAGTTGCAGGTTCGCTTCGGTTTTGGCTCACGCAGGTTGAAAAGATGAAAGTTAATTTTATTATAATGGTGAATAACGGCGTCGTTTAGAATAGTGCACATTTGGAATTGAAGACTGAAGTTCTGGTTAGTTGATGGGCAACTGCTTTTTCTATCAGTTTAGGTTCAAGGCTGTCGACGATAGGAAGTAGTTTTTTCATCTTTGTTGGTCTTCCGCGAAATCTTGGGAGCACTCATGGTAAAAGAGGGTTTAGGATGTTTTGGTGGATGTTGGAGTTGTCGAACTCGTCGAGAAGAGTTCGATTTGACTAGTGCTGTGAGCCCAATTTGTAAATGAAACGTTCATGGTATGAAGAGAAATGGATAGAACCTTTTGAAGCTATCGGTCTTCTTTTGCTTGAACCTTTTTTTGCAGGAGAAGAGATGGTGCGAGGTAAAACCATAATATGCTGAAACCAGAAAAGGTTCTCAAAATGGTACCCAAATCTTGAACCCTTTAAGGTTCTGTATGAGTCGTTTTTTTTACAGAGTAGCGCTTTAACTTTGTTTTAGAAATTAAAGTTTTAGTAGTGTTTCCAACTTTAAATGTTAATGTTAAAGTAGTACACGTTAAAACTTTATCTTTAATTGAAATGGAGGAAAGTTTTATATCTTAACAGGATACTCTCTAAAAAAAAACGTTTCCTAGAAAACCCAAACCACTTCGGAAACCTGAAACCGTTTGCGAGAGGGTTTCCGAGAACTTCAACCATTTCCAAAAATACCTTTTTGGTTTCCGAGGGCTCGGAAACCCTCCAGTTTCCTAGACTACCGATATCAATGCCCGTAAAGTATTCTAGAAAACCTTTTTCTTGATGTCGGAAACCAAACCGTATTCTCGCAAACCGTAAAGGTATTCTAGGAAACTAATATTGCTAGAAAAACTGAGTTGGTATCCAAATCCGTATGCGAGAATACCTTTTCGGTTTCCGAGCGTACTGACTGTCAAAAAACGTATACTAGAAAACCGAAATCGGTTTCCGAGTTTTTCTCAATTTGTAAAAGGTTTTCATACTTTTAAAAATGTTGAATATTTTACAAAAAACTACCCCGATTCAAGTTCAAAATATCTCAGAAGGACGTTCTCGGCGATAAAACTAGATCGATCTCAAATCGCAGACGCTGGAAAAGTTAGACATGTTATTTCAACTCCGATTTGAATTCTGATCNCTACCCGGGCAGACAAGAATTTTCAAAAACGCGTGTAAACGCCTCTAAAGTCACATTTATACGCGTTTATGGCCGTTTTTGGAGGATTGGTCGTGTAAACGGGAATATTCTTATTTTCAATAGCATGAAAACTCTTGAAAACTTTGTATCCATTATTTTCAACCATGTGAACGGTGTGATGACTAGTTTTGATAGCGTTTAAACGATTAATCCGTTCGGGTTGCGTGATTCGCACGGAAATTCTTCAGTATCGGACGTTTTTCAATAGCATTTATTATTTCGAGTTTGGAAATTTAAATTGTCTAAGGTTAAACGAAGTTTACACTGACTTTTTGATGGTTTTCACGCATCCGCATTTTCTTCGTATGTGTTGCCAAAAAAAGGAATGTAATAAAGCTAAAATTCGAAGGATAGTAAACGTGTTCAATACCAAAATTTTTATTTCCAGCTTTTTCTAACATTTTATAGCATAAACACGTATGAAAAGCTGCAACTACAGTTGACAAGGATGTGTACACGCATAAAATCTATAAATTCTTATCGTTTACTTGTTCGCTGGATAATCATGCGTTTATTTTAACAAAATAGTAAAATTTTCACCGTGAAAATGAAGACATTTTCAGCGGCAGTATATTATAGTCGTTTAAACGTATCAAAAGATATACTGTCTTGCATTTCAATGTTGGCGTTTCAATCAAATGTACTGAATATTTTCTGCAGCGGAATTTTTTTACGCTTTCCAAGAATGTTTTTGATCACTTAATGAAATTTAACGTTGCAGCACAAAGGTGGTAAGCCCCTTTTTCTCCCGAAGACGTGATCTCACTAATAAGGTTGTTAATCTATGAGAATTAATCTGGCGATATATTTTTAATATCTAAGGAAAAAAAATACTTATTCATCACTCAAGAAAGGACAAATGAATCTTTATTTAAGTGCTTTCTACTGTGTTTGGATATCGGAAAAAGTGGAAGATATCCTGTTTGCTATGTGCAAGTTTAACAACAATATCATTTATATGAACCATCACCATATTTGGTGGGTTAGTTAGTTGTCCCCAAAACATGAATGAATTCACCAGCTTCTTCTTGTTGATGACGAGAGTATCTCGTCGCTCGATGCGTACTGTATGAATCAAAGTATAACATTGGTTCATTGCATCAGAAATAATAGCCACAATAAAGCCACAATTGGTTCCATGATTCTCCTTAAATAAAACACATGAATCACAAGTTTTGGTATTTGAGCTAGATTCATGAATAGAAAATCGAATATTATTCTTCCAGCATGTTTCATGAACACAAAAATTGAAAACTTGTTTTTGCCGTAAGTAAACCATTGTGATGTGATCATATGTTAATGTTAATTTACGACCAAGACGAATAGATCTATTGTCGTCGGGTGATGCTTGCCTTGGAAGCGCTTGTCGTTTTGAAGAAAATAGACGGCGTATAAATCCATGAAGATGTGTTGAGGGATTTATTTCGCTAAGTTGAGCTGTAGCACATTTCAAAATGTTGATATTGTTTGTCAATTCAGGAATGATCAGATTAGTTCCATTTACTGATTGAACTATAGAACCTATGGTGACAATTAATATACAATAATTTTGACATACAGGATAACAAGTCTGCCTTCAAAACATACCAATTACACTTTCAAAGTTAAATGTTGAATAGTTCTGGACAGGACCGAAATCCTTTAATGTTTGAGGTACATGAACCATCGAATGCACAACAGAGGTCATTGAATTCTCCTAGAAACTATCTACTTCGAAAAATAAAAAATATGCCATCCAAAAATAAATGCATGCTGAAAACTAGTTGATAGCATCTACACTGAGCTCTGATCTGACGTTTCTTGAGCCTGACTATGAAAAGGTGAGAGTGAAGCTTGACATTGTTAGAATATTGTAAAAAAAAATTCAGGATGATCAATTTATCATCAGTCTTTGCATCTGCATTTATATTTAGTTGAAATACATCAATGAGACATAATCATATTGTCAAATATGAGTGACGACACTTAAACGGGCCATGCTTATATAGAGAAAACTTTTTGAAAGTTTTGTAAAATATTTTTTACATTTATTATATTTCAAAATATATTTTTATCCAAGCAATAGAAAAAACTGCACCTAAATTAGATACTCTAACTTTTCTGCCAATAGCAGTGCCTATGCAAATACTTTCACGGACCTTTTATAATAAAACTAGATCGATATCTCACTATCACAGCTGATTTGAAAATGCATAGCTAAAGATCAAAATCAGTGCAATTAACAGGGTTTTCTAAATATCTTGTTTACTTGATAAATAAGTAGCAGTTAAATGATAAGCAAGGTAGGACATTGCTCTTTAACAGTATCTTTAATGAATATTCAATGTAAGAGTCTATGCCCAATGAACTATTATTCAAAACAGCAATCTTGATAATAAATCTGAAATTAATAAGACATTTATTTTATGCTGAACTTAGTCTAAGACAGAATGTAAGAGATTCAAACTTAGTGTTTAAAAGCGAAAATTTTTCAGATAGTATGTTACCGGACTAAAAAGAACTATTCTAAAACTATTTAGAGTAATAACCTTACTTAGGAGAAACTCATCATGATAAAATTAGAAAATGTTCTTTCTTCACACCTATGTTATCACTCTTAGTACAATCTCCTTATGTATGGTAAAGAGATATGTGGTCGTGAGAATACATGCTAATTTATCAAATTAAAATATAGCGTCCCAGAAAGACATACTAGTAATGCATGTATGGTATTGAGTGTGCTGTTATCTGCGTATATATTATCGTAATTCGAGCATAACTGCTTCTTTCAAATGCACCTTAGTAGAAATGGTCATTAAGAAAGAAACATCTATGCTGATAAGAAAGATTTCTCTCATAGCATTAAGAAAAACATGATTATATACTTACTGGGTATAATAACGGAAATAATCTGTCAAATTCATTCAGCAACAATTCAACTGTTCCAATTGTCTCATAGTACAGAATAGATGATTCGGATAGATTCATCGCATAAGCTAAAAGCTTCAGATGATCATAATATTGTGTCGGCAGAAATCGTTCAAAATATCTATGTATAAATATATATAGGTATAAAATGCGACAAAGTTTTCTTTATTTTTTGAAGAGTTTATTATTTTACTAAAGACCAAGTATTATATATTTCTTTATGAAGTTCATGGTGTATGCACAGAAGAAAACACCGTTCGAATAACTTTCCTATAGCAATCGACTTTAAAAAAATCCATTTCATTGCTCTATTGTTCGCTACTGTGGTAGCTATTCGATTATTCATGAACAGATATATTTGTCTCATTTAGAATAAAATTCATTGCCCTACCCATAACACGTGAAAAACTTACTGGTAACCGAATAGCAAAACCAGTCGATATTCATTGCCTTTATATGTTTGAAAATGTCTGAGCTGAGACGGTACATGATATGTTGTTGATGGATAACGAATTGAGTCCAGCTGAGCCTCGATTATGTGTAAACTTTTGTGTATAGAAAATGGTTGACGACGAGATTTAAACCATAATTCCAATAAGCGTTTCTATCAATTAATAATAAGAGAAAATAGTAGTATACGAAAATAAATAAATAAATAAATTCATTTTTTTTATATACGTATAAGTTACTAGACAAAACTGAACATTTGAGTACAAGCAATTATTCAGTTTTTACTAGCATCTTGTATCAAGAAATCCTTACAAATGTCCCAGCATAAACATTGTGAAGCGAATCTGCAGTGCAAGATTGACCAATGTTAAAATATGACAAATCGCGTAAGAGACAAACACCTTGACGACCACAAGCAGGATCGTATTCATTTGTTTTTAATTTTGATCTTCTCTAGTAAAATTAAAAATGAGACTATTAAATGTTTTGCCCAGTAAATCTCATACTTGTGACAATATCAAAAGATGCTTATCGTACAACGCATTGTTTCTATCTTCAATATTATCTTCTGTATTTCGAATAAAAACACGAATGGATCCATTGCCACTTTGTACGGACTTCCCTGTAAAGAATATAAGTAGTCAAAGTCTATCCACATATCTTTCCACAGGTATAAGCAAAACAAAATAAATTAAAATTGTCTTAAACCACTTTTAATTGAATTGTCATGCTGCGCTTATGAGTCATATATTTTTTAATTAATAATATTCAAAAATAATGTAACTCTAATGGAATTTGTTTATAAGCTATTTCTATCAGAAGAAATCGTCAATGTGAAACAGTTTGTTCCTTTAAAGTTGCATTTATTTCTTACTTCTTTTACTTAATTAAGTTATTAAAAATATTCTTTTCCGATACACAAATCTGACATAGGAATGTGATTATATCGTACGTCGTTAAATTAAGTCGCTTTCATGAACCATGCACTCAGATTGATACTAGTACTGCTATCAACTTCTATAATACAACTCATCTTTTTTAATGTATCAATATGATTTTTTAGTTCTTCTTTTAAAGGATGAAAGATTCAACACTATACCTTTAATAGTACATCGAACACAACTATAGAAGCCTACAGGATCATTCATATTCATCAATAGTGCTTGTGCTGGCTTATCAAGTGTTGCTGCAATTAAGTAAGTATGCGTTTTAAGAAATATTCTATTTGAATTCGGTGGAGAAACATAAAAACCGAGTTCCAGCTGACGTAATTCGCGCACCCAATCAGAAATGTGACTTTGAAATTCAGTTTTCTTTGGTTTGTTAGAGCCAATGGATATAGAACAAATTATGACATTGTTGATGTTGAATCTAATAGCTCGCGGCAATTCATTAATAATCATGCAGCTGACCCAAATAGAGCGACTGCTTTTTTTCAAGACGATGCCGTCGCTATTTAGAAGAAATGTTACTATTTGTCTTTTTGGGTCAGCCACTAGTTGTTGAGAAAAAATATTGCGCCACACTGCACCTTCTTGCACATCACTTATTCTTGAGCAATCATTATCTGGTTGAGGTAGTACGGCATGCCGTTCCAAAATCGATGTTATCTGTGGGAGTAGTTTAAAAGTACATAACTCTGTTGAAATTGATTGATGATTAACACTTGATGTACACTTAGTATTTTCACACTTTGATTTGATATTTCCTTTGTTGCCACATTTAGAACAAACACTATACTTTTTACCTTGCAAAATGTTCTCCTGATATTTTAGAATGTTTCGTTGTATGGTACGAAAATCAGTTGGTACGTTTTTGACACCTAGATAACGTAGTAATTCACACAAATCATTCACACATGATTTTGACAGATTATGTCTATGTCGGAAAAGAGAAAGAGCAATAGAAATCTCTCTAGAATTAGGTAAACCAGATTGGACCTCATTATTGGCAGCATCATCTGATGTCTGAAATGAATTTATTTCTTCATTATCATTGTCATCATCATCATTATTATTATTATTATTATCGTCATCGTCATCCGAAAGCACCCGGTATATGCTTGCATCACATTCATGATCCATACAATGTTCTGATGCATTCGAACTGGCGCTAGTTTCTTCATCTTGATCTTGCATAGTCATATCGTCGAACTCATCAAGTTGAAAATAATCTGGATCACCATGATTGTTTGCCGTTCTATTTTTTTTACCAAAGCTATTTTTATTTCAATGTACAAACAAATACTTACTGGAGATCTTTCGTACTCTCAAAGTGCAGCGAAAATACATCAGTGTTTCTGGAAAGGCGATTATTAGCATTTTTCAGTCGTCGAACAAGACCTTTTGCTGAATGCAGAGGAATTTCTTCTTCTTTATCCATCATTGTATAATCTATAGTTCATAAACCAATATATATAGACATAGATATAGATATAGATATGCATATATACGTATATTTTATGGCTGAATTAATTATTGACGTTATAAACCTATTCTTTAGTATAGCACGGTTTTCTTATATCAGTGAAATACAAATTATTTCGATTTCAATCAAATGCAACATTGTTGCGTCTTCAAGTAGATAGATTTTCACAGAAGACATGCGACCTTATGAATATGATTGTTAAATCTCAATGGAAGTGTGTGTTCAGTGTTCTTTTTAATATTTCTTTGATATCTGTTACGTACTAGCAGTAGTTTTATAGTCATAAAGATAAGATTTAGATATCACCGACAAACATACTAAAACCAAGCGAAAGAAAATGCACATCTTTTATATTTAGAAAACAAGAGCAAAGACAAGTAATCCAATGTTTATTAAAGTGATATAAGTGTATGAAAATGCAGGGAATGATAAAAGCAAAAAAATAATTATAAAATAAGAAATGCGGAAATGTTTTAATTTAAAAGCATAATTATAATGTCCGTTTTGCTTGTTTATACATCACGAAAATTATCCAAAACGGTCAACTATCTTCTTCGTCAACTTCATCGTCAACCAACATATTGTTTTCTTCCTTTTCATCGTCGTCACCTTCGTTTTCATTTTCATCCATGTCACGATCTTCTTCATTTTCATCAATGTCACCATCTTCTTCATCTTCATTCATGTCTCCATTGCCATCATCATCATCTTCGTTTTCATGTTCATTTTCATTAACATCATCTGTAACATC
Organism: Rotaria magnacalcarata; assembly: GCA_900239745.1. Taxonomy (NCBI): domain Eukaryota; kingdom Metazoa; phylum Rotifera; class Eurotatoria; order Philodinida; family Philodinidae; genus Rotaria; species Rotaria magnacalcarata. The sequence continues at coordinate 9,344 of OENM01002463.1, forward strand.
AGCCACTTCATCTAAAAATACATTGATGATATTTATTGTTTTATCAAATTCATGAAAATCCATACTATCATCGCTTCTTGAATCATTGAATCGATGTTGCCGATTGCGCTCGAGTTTACGTAATTCACATGTGGCACTTCTAATTGAAGTTCCAATAGCTTTTCTCATATCAGCTCTTGTGAAACTTAAATTCTTATGAAGACTACGTACATAAACTAAATCAATATAAAATAATTTAATAATTCTAGCTGTATGAAATAGCCTCACTATATATGTTTTCTAATTGTTTTGGAGGAACTTTTGAAATTGAACCACATTCAGCCCGGCTACCAACAGTAGGATAAAGCAAGCGAAACAATTTTAAAGCTGACTTTTGCGGTGTACGTGCAGCTACAGAAATAAGACTTGTTTCATCTAAGCCTAAATCTTGTCCAATTTTATTAAGACTTCTTCCATCGCCTTTAAAAGCGCCATTGTTTTTCATAATATCAAGTAATTCATGCAACCAATCTAAGACTTCACTTGTCGGTCGAGCTAAATAAAAATAATATACAAATGTTGAAAATGTTGATACGAAATCTGATAAGTTCAGAATACTAAATAATTAAGCTCAGGTCTCAATTATAAATCATACATCGTTTTCGAGAAATTTTCCTGAATCGCCGAGAAAATTTTTTTCGCTTAAATGTTTCTTAAAGTAATGTTCGATATTGAAAATTTTTCGTATCCAAAAAAATCTCATAGAGACAAATCAGAACTAAATTATATGAAAAAATTTATTAAGAAGCCTAATTTAATCGTTTTCATGAACTTTTGGAGAATGTACAAGCTCACTGATTCGGTTAATAAGTCTGCATCAGGGTTCTTTAACAGATAACTCTCACTATAAAGATTAAGATAGATTAAACCCAAAGGTTTTCAAACTCTTTGCCATGCTGCTTTGTACAAGATTCAATGGAAGAAATACCTTACAAGTTATAGACATTGTCAATCAGAAAGTAAGTTGTATCTCCGTAGATTATTAAAGAGAATGTCTCGTTGCGTACCTTTGAACTATTGATTTTTTTTCAACTCAAAATATGTTTAGTATTCAGTAGTAACTGGAGAGAAAATCGCACTTACGAATGGTGCTTGTTTTGA